>JACWBX010003061.1:41735-80431 GCA_014622435.1 Polypedilum pembai
CCAGCCAGCCAGCCAGCCAAAGTGAACTTATGAGCTGCATTTTCTATACAAAAATGCGCTAAAAATCTTTTTATCCTATTTTTCAAATATATAAAAGAATTGCTATAGTGTGATTTTTAATAAGACAAAGAAATGCTTAATAATTGAGTAAACTTTTGAAGATAAACATTTGTTAACTTCAAAGTATCAATTCTTAAAAAATCTGTAGAAAGCAACTATTTTTTGAATGTCACGTTCTATTAGGAATTATAGCAAAGTAATATGATGAAATAAGTGTAATACACAAAAATGGAGAACCATTTCTGAGAAAGCTCATTTTGATTGACAGAGATTTTTGTGTATGGAAAAAAGTGAAAAAGAAGAAGAAGTATGCGCATACTTCTTTTTCTTATTCGCATGTTGCCGAACCCTAAATATTTGTAACGGTTTCTTTTATAAATTTTTCGCTATAAAAATTTTAAAATTTAATCTATCTCAAAATTGGCTTTGTGCATGCATCATCTCCATTTTATGTAATACACAAAATTTATATTTTTCTTCTTCTCTTTTAAAAAATCCAAACAACAACAAAAAAGATATAAAATGTTCAATATTTTAGAATTCAAGAAATTTTTTCCATTTTTTAATAATATTGCTTTAGAATGATAGGTGAATATGAAAATTTTGTTAAATTATGTTTAATTCGTAGCGCTTAAGAGACTTTTTTCGTCAAAAAAGAATTTTTACAATAATCAATATTTACAGGTTTATTAGACATTTACCATTTTAAATGAGAGAAAAAAAATCAATGAAAAAATACCAAAAAAAATTTAAAAAATGCTCAAAAGTAAAATCTTAAAAAAGAAAGTTAGTTAAAAATGTTTTTAAAATGTGCATTTAGAAAGAATATATGAAATATATATTTATACTTGTATAAAGAAATCAATCCAAAGTAAATATATTTGATGATATTTTTGCCTTACTTTTACATTTTGAAAATATACATCATATGAATATTTATTAAAAGAAAAGCATAATATGAAAAAGAAGATGATGACAGATGATGTAAAACCCATAATGATGAAGTGTAAACATTTAAAAAAATTTCTTTACTACTCAACTTCCAAAAAGTGATTTTCATTAAACATTTCTTTTTTTGCAATAGATGCTAGAGTTTTAGATGAGAGAGTATAGATGATTATAATAGAGGAGAAAGTGAAAACTAGTGAAGAATTTCTTTTTTAAATCATATACACACATCAAAAAGTTCTTTATGCTTATTCATTATTGACAAATTATTTAAACTTTTTATGATCTTTTTTTGTCTCAAAGTATATTACGATTTTAAATACTATACACAATATATATACATAGATGAAGAAAGTTCCTCAATAATATCCAAAACTAGCAATCTTTTTTTTAAAAAGTTTAATCTTGTGAGCATAGATGATATTTAAAAATTACAACATAATGAAACTAAGGAAGGAAAAATATTTAGAAATATAGAGGGTGAGTTTTAGCACATACAAACTTATTTACCGTCTCCCAAATTTTTCTCAATAAATAAATATTTCTCTCTTCTCTCATCTTTTATTAATAAATAACTAGTTATATACAAGATAAAAAGCACAATTTTTAAAAAGAAAAATTGGAGTCGAAAAATTTGTTTCAATATCACCCAAATTGACGGAATTTTGATTTTTATAAAAAATTCAAAAATTTTCACCTAAACAAGTGAGTGAAACAAAAAACCTTCTAATCAAATAAACTCGTTCAAAGAAAAATAATACATAATAATCTTCAAAAAATAACTCCTCAGGATGATGTAAATATTATACACATGCCCTTATTTTTGTTTTTACATATTTTAAAGAAAAAGGAAACGAAAAGGAAAAAATTTAGCTTAAGTTAAATATTTCGTACAAATTTTTATTTTTATTATTTTGATTTTTGTTTATTATTTTAAATTTTAAACTGCAAAATGAAAATTTTTGAAACATTCATCAAAAAAAAAAGCAAAAAACTATTGAAACTTTATACAATACCCATTAACGTTCTATTGGGAAGCATAATAATCATGTAATTTGATGAGTAGTATGTAGTTTTTAAAAACATAATTCTACATATCAATTCAACAGTTTTTTTATATATGACTAATTAAACTATATACACACATTCATTCATAAACACACATGTTTATTCATTGATTCGAGTCAATTTTTAGAAATTATTGCTGGTAAAAAATTAAACACTCTTTATATATATATTTTTTTTTGAATCTGACATGTATTGCAGTGGTGTATTTTATAGCAATTATAAATATATTTTTTTAAAATAATTAACAAGATTAAAAAGAAACAAAGCCCAACCAAGTAATATAGACTTCTCCGAGTCATGATATGATATGTGGCATATGTGAGAGTGATTTGTTTCTTTTTTATTATGTTCTTAAATTCTACAGACCTACTTAAGGATATTTTTATTCATGATGTAATAATTAGAGTGCCATTTTACACATTATAAAAATTTTTCGAATTCAAGTATAATAATAATGACTCGGAATAGACTTTCAAAGACATGAGATAAAATTTTATTTATATCAACACTACCACCACACACCACAAATAAACACAGGTTATCACAGAAAAAAAAGTTCTAATTTCCTTTAATACAAACAAAACATCATCTTTGATGTCAACGAAAAGAATTTTCTATGTATTTAAGTGAAATAAAAATTCCAATTGATTTTCTCATTTTACTTATTTTATGAACATTTTTCTTTTTATTTTATATCTAGTTCTACATATTGTTTTTGATTAATTACTACTATTATTTTTTTATTTTATTTTTGTATCATAAGAAAATAAATTTTTTTACCATGCTGTGATAAAAATCCTTATTTTGTTTTATTTTCTTTATTCTACTAATCATTTTTTTTTATCCTTCCTCATATTCACATATATTTACATTAAAATTTTCACAATCAATTGTGTCTTTCATGCAAGCCGAATGTTATCGAGTTTCTTCAATATTAATTGTATTCAAGCATATATACACGTCTAAAAAATTATTGAGAAATACAAATTGAACGTAAAAATTACACTACAGTTTAGGTTGCAAACTATAATATATGGGGAAAAAAATTGTTCTTTGATTGTCTTTTAGAAGTTTTTTGGATAGAAAGTGTTGAAATTATTGAGAAAAAAAGTTTCATATTTATGGTATAAGAATTCCCTCCAAATCTAAATATTTACTAAAACATCAATTTAAGACTAGGTAGCTTCATTGAGATATATACTTGGGCTTAAATCATTTTAAACTTGTGGAGCTTTTTTGCACACATTAAACGACAACTGACATTATAATCAATGAAGCGTAAAACTTCGAAGTAAATTTATTGCAATTTTTAATGTTTGTCGTGATGAGAAAACAACCAACTGAATTTGTATAATAAGTCTTCCTTGCCATCTTATCATTTTTGTTTTTATTGATTTTACAAATTGCACAAAATCTAATGCAATTATGGTATTTTACAATTTTTCCTCATCATATACTCCACGACTACACAAACATACAAATATTTACTCTTTATTCACTAATAGATACTCGTTTGTGTTCATTTTTTTTGATAAGGCTGTAATTGTTTTTCAATATGTTTACTTTTCTTATTAATTTCATTGTCGTTAGAAGAAGTGAAATCAATTAAGTATGAGAACCATGAAGCTATTAGATAAGACAATACTAATCATACATATTATATTGCAAAATAAATGATATTCGTCACTTATTTAGCAAGATCAATAATAAAGCAAGAATGTAATTTTTATTGCATCAGCAGAAGCTCTTGCTACATAATATTTTTTGATCTTGCTTATTTGCTTTAATTTCATGCTTATGAGAAAAAAGAACAAAAATGCTTAGAAAATGAATGAATAAAGCTCCTGAAAATAATGAAGAGCTCACAAACTCACACATAGCGGTTTTTAGGACCATGATGCAATTTTTTTTCTCATTTTTTTATTCTGATATACCTAAACAATATATATGACAGTAAAATTATATAGGTGGAAGCAGTAAGTAAAATGATGCATAACTATTTTTGACAAAGTTTATAAAACAATTTTTATCAGATATTTTTCTTTCAATATCGTAATTTTTATGCCTTGTCTAATAAAAAAAAAGTTTTTCAAGAAAACAAAGAAAATGACACAAAAAAAATTATAAAAATATATACAATTTCAAAAAATACAAAAAATATTTATATTTACATGAGAATCAATCTTATCTCTTTCTAACATATTTGAAATTTCCAAATATACAAACCAATGGTGTGTAGATGAGTAGCGTAAAAAAATTAAACGGTCGCCCGATATATACTTCTATGCTTAAATGCCAATATAGGTTTCCTTTTAACACACATACAACAAAAATGAGCTTTCAGTGACTAAATAATAATAAAAACATTTATGAACTTCATTAAAATATGCTCGCGTATATCTTGTGAAAATTTCTAAAAGTTCACTCGGTTCACGAACATAATTTTAATTGAAGCTATTGCAAAACTTAATTTTCATTTAAAAGGCCCAGAAATAAATGAGATATGCAAACAACTTTAGATGGACATAAAATATGCAATAAATGTATAACATGTTTATGATTGTTGCTTTTTAGCACTTTAAATATTTGATAAAGATGAAACTGAACGTTTTATATCCACATTCTTCTTCTCCTCAAACATTTATCAAAAAAATGTAATAATTAAAAAAATATTAGAGAGTTTTAGTACGTTGGAATCTTATATAAAGTGAGTTTAGTGATGCGAAATAATAAATAATTACCTCCTTCCTCGTGTTTATCATGTCCATTTTTCTTGCATATTTAGAGATATTATATACAAGAAATAAAAACTTCTTACTAATGATATTTGAAAAAAAACTAAACTAAATTTTTTCGTAAAACATTTATTTTTGTGCCAAAAGAATGAAAGAGAAAAATTAGTCATTATGATGATTGGCATTCATTAATTTCCCAAGAAGTGATTAGGAAAAAGAAAAATTCTTTAAATTAGACACAGACCAATTTTATTATGAATGATGAAAAAATTAAAAAATTAAATAAAAATGAATGTATCACACTGACAGACAACGGAAGCAATATTTATAGTGTAAACTAGTGACTTTCACATTATTTATTGAATTATTAAAGAAAAATAATCTAAAAGAGAGATGTTTACATGAAAAATCATATAGTTTCAATATCTACAATGAATTTAATGTGAGTGATAGATGAATTGGTTCAAAATCCTCTTTTTGACATATATGCACAGAACTTGCCATTATTGTGTATACTATAATTCTGTACTAAGTATTTTACAAAGTTTATTCATAAACAATTAATTTTGCTAAAAATGCATTTTCTACAAATCTTATTTAATAAATCTCTCGCTACTTAATAATCAAAAATTGAAAATCTCTGCTTTGTTAGATTTTAAAATAAATAGAAAAATTCAAAGATTAATTTTCCCATAGACTCTGTACACATATCATTTTTGATTTTAAATACAAAAAATAAGATTATTCTTCAAAATTTTTATTGGTTTTGAGAAATTAAAAAAGTAAACAAAAGAAATTTTCATTTTTTTCCCAGGCGAGGAAATTCAAAACACATTATAAAAATCACTAATATTAACCGTCAGTGACGTGCATTTTCTTATTGCAGATCAGTATTTTGTTGCAAAACTAATATAAACTTAACGAAATTGATCTCAAAATGATTTCAAAAGTTTTTTCTATGAAATTCGTGAGAAGTTTTGTACAAAATTGTCACGAAAAATGCACACAAATTTGAAAAGATTTATGGTAAAAAAGAATTTGAGATGAGAAAAGATTTTATGGTGAAAAAATTTCATGCGAAGAAAATTTTTTTTTGTTTAAATTTATCAAATTTTTGGAATAACTCGTGATTAGATTAATGCAAAAATTTTGACGAAAAACCGTTCTGGTAAAGACTAGTTAGGGAGACGGAAGGACAAAGTGAGGACAATAGCGCCTTTTTTCTTTGAGAAAAATGCACTAAAAAACCGTGAAATGTCAAAGATAGTAGAAGATCACAATTTTTATTGACGTATCCTAGAGTTTATACAAGCAAAATTCAGATTTTTTTTGTTTATATTTTTCAAAAATTTTAAATTTTGAAAGTAAAATTCTAATTGCATTTTGGTTTGATTCTTCAATGAATACTTTGCTGTAATATAAAAGAGAGTAAAAACTTGAAAGAACAAATAAACAAAAGATAGTAATCGACTGTCCACATTTGAATTTATTTGGTTTTTATATCGTTAAAGCCATCCAATATTATTGTAATGTAAGTCTTATATGATTTTACAAACTCAATAATAATCTCAAATTTAAATTTTTGAAGAATCATCAAATTTTTTAAATTTCATAAAAAATTGATCTGTCTTAGTTTTAAAACATTGAAGATTATTTTTTTCTTATAGAAAACCAAAAATATTTTAATAACGAATTTATAATAAAAATAATTGTATGCAACGTTAGTAAGTAGATGCACACACACATAATCTATATTTTTATTCCGTATATTTTACACAAAAATATATCTTTGATCATTTTAAAAAAATTTTATAAAAATTTTCTAAAAAGTCAAAAAAAATCTGCACGAAATTTGTTTTTAATGCTAATTTGAAGACATTAATATTATTCTGAAATTCATAGACTTTTTAAAAATAAATTTAAAAGTTCGAATAAGAAAACTAAAAGCAATCATTATATCGACAACTTTCTTCATTTTCTGGCGGTCTCCATTTACCAACCAAACTAAAATGATATCAAAAGAAAAATGAAAGAATAAAAATTTCCAATTAAATTATTGAAGAAGTCACTGATCATTTTTAATGATAAATAAAAATAATAATAATAATAAAATTTATGATGTTATTTGACAACTTTTTAGTGGCATATTATATATATATACACGTTAAAAAAATATTTACACTTTGTAGTCCGATAGAAATTTCAAAAAATATTTTTCAAGTGAAATGAATACGATAAATAATAATAAAAAATAAAATGTGAGTGTTTTAGAAGATTTTTAATGATGAATGAAATGAAAAAAGAATTATGATACAAACAAAAACTCCAAAAATACAACACACTAATAATTTCTGCCTGACTTGATGATGAAATTTTATTCAAATATTTTAATTTCTCGATAGTGAGATGATTAAATTGCTATCTAACCTCATCTCAAGAAGGAGTTATGTGTAGTCATGTAGTCATATATAACATTAATCAGGGTTCAACATTTTTCAATTTTAAAAAAATTTACACGTAAAGACAAGGCAATGGAATTTTGATAATATTAAAAGAAAATAATCCAAAAAAGATAAAAAAAATTTATCAGAGATCCACAGCCTTGATTGAAGCAACAACTTTTTCCTTTTAACTCCTTAAATAAAATAATAAAATTTGACATTTTTTCGGCTAAGAATAAAAATTACATGAATGAAGAAAAAATGCTTTAATTTTACAAAAGAAAAAAAAAACATAATGAGATGAATGATGCCATTATACACACATCAACATTACTCAAATATGCTCACAATATTTTCAAAATTTATGTATTATGTTTTTGCAATCAAGGCTTTTCAATCTGCTTACAATTTTTATTAATAAAGCAACAAAAACATAATTTGAAATTATGTGATTTTAAAGAAAAAATACTGTGAAGCCTTGATTGTAAAATATTCAAAAAAAATTAAAGATAAAAAATATTGAATATATTATGAACTTATATACACCTTCATACAGAGATTTGATGAAAAATATAAGAATTAATAAACTTACCTAATTGGATGCATTTCAAAGTATTAAAGATTGAGAAAAAATTGTATATCATTATCATTACCTTTTTCGACTCAATGGATTTTTCAATATTTAATGAAAAATAAGAATGAACCTATATATTTAATGAAGTAAACATACACACACACACACACACAAAACGAAATAAATATTTAAACGTAAAAATTATTCAAATTTATTATTGCTAACATCGTTTACAAAATACAACAAAAAAGTTTGCAAAGCAAAAATTATTGTATTCTATATTATTATTGCATTAATAAACAAAATAAAAGTCTTTTCAACTTTTAAACCCTTTAAAATCTCAATCTTTAGTATTTGATAAATTTATTTACAGGAAAGTACCTGAATGATTCATTAAAAATGTCTGTGAAGGCAGACGATACAAGATCCTCGATAAGAGGCTTCATGAATGGCAAAAATGGTTTCCATGTGGTATTTATCAAAAGATCTGCAATCGATTCTATCACCATTCTACCTCTGAAGAGATCTGAAATGTGTAACTGCATTCCTCCTATTTTATCTATCACTACACGGACTTTTAATCGACTTCCTATTAAAATATTTCGAATTATAGAAATTTGTGTTTGATTAAGAAAGGAATTTATTAACCTTGTCCTCCTAATCGTCTTATTGTTGTTGTTTGACTATAATCTTTAAGAACTAAACTCCAATTTCCTGATGTTGATACTGGTTGGCCAAGAACTTTTGATTCAAAAATGTAATGACCATCAAGTGATTTTAGTGGAAAATGTTGAGTATAAATTAATGCATTATGTTCAAAATCCACTCTAGAAGTTAGAAAGTAGTCATAGTTAAATTTATAATTAATTTTTTTTAAAAAATTTAAAATATATTTCAATCTACTTCAAACACTTTTCTCAATTTTTACTCACTTCAAGTTTGTAATTGTTGATTGTGTCCAACCATATTCTGATACATCTTTTAGTAACAATCGATAACCACCAACGAATCGATCATTTCCTCTAATTTGTTCAACATATGACTGTTGATGAGGATCAAACGGTGCAACACCATATTCTGGTAATCCATATTTAAAAAGTGGATTAAGCTGATTTAGTGCAAATTTGAGACATGCTTCAAATTCTTTCTTTGGTTGACTTAATCGACAATTCGCGAAAA
The DNA here is from genome assembly GCA_014622435.1 of Polypedilum pembai. Lineage (NCBI taxonomy): Eukaryota > Metazoa > Arthropoda > Insecta > Diptera > Chironomidae > Polypedilum > Polypedilum pembai. The sequence continues at coordinate 50,741 of JACWBX010003061.1, forward strand.
CATCTTCTAATAGATCACTCATAGCAACAATAAAATTTGAGAATATCAAAAATTTTACCAAAATTCCTTTCATATTTGGTTTTTATAATCTAAAAAATAAAAATTTTGAATTAGTTAATAAAAAGAAATTCAATGTCGAAAATAATCTGTGTGACATTCAAGTTTTATGTACACACATATGGACCAACATGGTCTTGTCTTCATTGAACTTTCAATGTTATTTATTGCAAAAGTTGATTTGATTGCATTAATTAAAAGATATTGAAAATATATAAAGCACTAGTTTGTACATTGAACTATGTGGTATGCGAAAAACTGTTTAACAAAGTCAATGTATTTTTTTTAGTTAAGATGTTTTGCATTTTAGACATTGCTTGCATGTAAAACTCTTGATCAAAACAATCAGGTTATTGCAAGCATGTTCGTAATTTGTGTCAAAGTAGAATTTCGCAAATTATTAATCTTTTGCAATATTTAATACTTTCAATATTCAATTTTATATTTATTTTAAAATTGTAAGAAAGCATTTAATAATTCATTTATTTCTCAATTTAAATTCTCCACTTTCAATGTTTTTGAGTACTTTATTTTTTGTTTACTATAGTACATCTTAAAATAATTGTAAAACTATTCTAGATTTAATGTTTTAAAAAAGCAATTTGTCACAGACATCGTTATATGAATAAAATTGTTTTTTTTAAACACAAAAAAACGAGAAAAATAAATCTCGGTTAAACCAACTTTGCAGCATTTTTATTTCGTGTCAAGGTTACAGCTTCAGATGTGCAAACATACTATTTCATGATCATGTTAATTATCGCTTGCTAACATTTTATAATATTTAAAAATGTAAAGACATTTTTGATAAGACGAGTGAATTTTTTTAACCTTGAATGAACTTTTTAATTAATAATAAATTTTTATTTAAATCACCTCAGTATTATTAAAATAAAGTTAAAAGTTTTTATTTCACGAAATTTATTCACATTTTTTACTAAACTACAGAGTATGTATTGTTTGTAATGCGCGTAGTTGGTAACTGCTTGTGCAGACTTGAGTTTTAACTAAAAAAGCTCAGTAAATGAAAGAGAAAAGAAGAAAAACTTAATGTTTGTAGTGGTTGTTCAATGTCATCCATTCTTAAGTGGTAAAAAAAGCCGGCAACAGCATTAAACTGTGAAACTGAAATTACAAACATATGTGTATACGTTCATTACCTAACTACACTACATTACTAAGTATCGTGGCCGTTTCGTTTAGTTAATGAAGCGTCTTTCTCGTAAGAGACTTAAAAATAAAGCAAAATATTGTTTATGATATGGCACAATTAGTATAAACGAAAAATTAAAATTACTACACTTTATGTACTCTTTGAAAATAAAAAATAGTAGAAACACAATTTGTTGTTTTAATTTATGCATTTAGTATATAATTAGAAGATGAGTTTGAATGAATTTTATACACTCTCGCAAGATGTTGATGTAATTAAAAGTACTTTAGTGTTTGATGATGATAGAATTCATTGAGTTTATAATGAAAATATAATTTTTTGCTAATTATTATGCTTTGTACACAAATAATTCGAAATGTTAAGTGCTGAGCACTTAAAACAATTAGTGCTGAGCCCACAAAACTAAATCTTTGTGTGCTGAGCACTTCATCATTAAACTATAAATGTTGAGCACTGAATTCTTTAACCATGAGCGTTAAATAAAAAGAAACTGATTTTCTACTTTTTAATTTTTATATTTTTTGTAGATGTTAAAACTTTGAGACTATATTGAAAATTGTGTATGTTAGCGAAAAATTAAATTAAAATTTCTTCATCACAACTGCTGCAAGTGAAAGATCATAAATATTTTCAACACCACAATTATTTATTTACATTTTCTCGCAAACTCATCTATGTTGTTTTCTTCTCGCGCTCAAAGAGCGGCATGATCTTTTTCTCCTGCTCTCATTTAAAAATTGAGAAAATTTTTGAGATACCGACTCAAAAAATGATCTTCACGAGAGACTTTTCCTCCTCAGATTGAGAAAAACCTAAAATTCAATTCAGTTTAACGCGACCTCTCGTTGTGTATTAATCTCTCGATCGAAAAGAAATATTCTTTAGGTATCCGCTTGATACCTCATTTTCTTCGATTCATTCTCATCAAGAAAAAGAAAAATTTTATTTTTAGTTTCCGCGGAAAGTGAGAAAGAAGATCAAGAAATTATTTTTAAAAGGCCAATGAGAAGAAAAAGTGAGAGAAATTATGACTGTTGCTATTAATAAAGATAATAGTGAAAGTTATTTGTCCCTAAAATAGAGAAGCATTGATCAAATTCCTACGCGAGTGCAATAACAACATTCTGGTTGAAAATAGGATTCATTTGTAGAGGAAAATACCTAAAAATAATTTTCATGTGTGAAAATATCGCCTCAAAATGTGTGCGAGTGTGATCTAAATTGAAATTAAATAATAATTTCTTTTTTGTCTGTTATTGCAATAAAAAAGAAAAATTCAGTCTGATCGGAAATGTGAAAAAATGTTTAAATGTGTGTGAGTCAAGTCGCGAGCAAATGAGGGAAGGAAAAAATGTCGAGAAAAAAGTCAATCGATCTCACAAATCTTCCTGAAGTGCCAGAAATTCCTGAAAATTGTGGCGGTAGTAATGCAGTTAATAATAAAAAGTTTACTTTAAAATCTGAAAATAATGAGCAGCTTGTTACGATGCTCAGCAATTTAAAAGAGCGGGAAATGTTGCTATATGAGAATATAAGAGCACTCAATGATGATGCGACTGATATAAATCAAGTCGCCGATGTGTCTATTAGTAATAAAAATAACAATATTGCTGAAGATGAGAAGGAATGTCGTGATTATTTATCTCCTCTCATGAACCGAACACAGACATCAATTGTGCAGCTCATTCAAATTAAAGAGTCTCTTCATCAACTAGACAGCTTACATCAAATTTTAGAGCAACTCTTGATGGTTCAAGAGCAAAATTATCAAATGAGAAAACGTTTAAAAACCGTGAAAACGCTCAGTGCTTTAAAGGAAATGGAAATTCAAGTAAGTTATAGGGCTTTTAAGAAATAATAAACGAACTTTGCACGTATAAATATTGATAATGTTGAACATATGTTTTAAGGCAATAAATAATGTTGAACATATGTTTTAAGGCAATAAATATTTAAACTTGGTTTTATGATATTTTTCCTGCTAAAAATGAATGTATTAGGTCGATGAATATGTGAATATTTGCGCTGTAAACAAACAAATGATGTTGTTTTTTCTATAGATTAATTCGGATCCTGAAAAGTTTATAAAATCGAGCGGATTCTTTGAAGATGGCTCAGATTTTGAGAATGAAGCTGAATTTGAGCAGAATATGCAAGATTTAGAGGCCATGCTTGCAGCTAGTAAAAGCGCTAGTAATAAAAGAAATGCATCAAAGAAGTAATGGAAATAAATTGAATTTTATGAGTTCATAAATATGATTTCTAAATTGATTTAGGCATAGAAGCAAGTCAATAATATCGGAAGAAAATTCAATGCCATTGAAGGAGAATAATCGAAATTATCCATTGCGACGTCAGAGTGCTATTAGTGACTTTAAACCAAAGGTATCAAAATGGACCAAAGTTAAAGCAGCATTTAAATGGGAAAAAACTAACACGCTTCATTTGAGTGAATCAAAAAGTTCAGACTCGATTTTATCGCCTAATAACGACAATTACAAGTAATAATAGCTTTTAAAATTAAGTTCATTATGCTAACATTTAAATTTTTTCATTGCAAGAAATTTTCTTAAAGTTCCATCGACACAAGCTGCATGCCAATCATGTTCCGGTGATTCATTAATCAGTACGTCATCTGGGAAAGTTCTTACTGCCACAACGCCTGAAATTTCTAGTACACACAGCTCGGATGAAAATGAAGAAAGTAGGTTTCTGTTTAATTAGAATTCATGCACACAGATTCTCGCTTTGCTCTATTTCCATAAAGTTGATGATTTGTTTATAAGCTTCTGCTACTAAATTAAGCATCTCAATGCGTCCGAATTTAATTTTTTCTTGTTCCATGTAAGAAAAATAATATTTTACGCCGAAATTATTGTATACACATACAAAAACAGCCGGCGAGAATAATTTCATCTCAATTATCGATTGCATTTCTCGTAATCATAAATAAAAGTTACTTTGAAAGTAAATTTATTTTTTTAGCAGCATATTCTCTGTCAATCACTGCTGATTCTAAATTTGTAGACGTCAATGCACTTTAATCTATCGAAACGGCCACGCAATCTTTCTTTAAATTAAATTGGGCACTCTTTTTTCTATAAATAAATTTCTTTTTGTTAGATAAAACTTTCAAGGATAAGCTAAACCTCAAACATTTCGAGTATTTCACATCGAATTTTCCTCACTTATTCTGTCTTTATTTACGATTTAAATTCACCGTTAGAGGTAGAATAGTAGGAAGAAAATTCAGTTCATTCAACACTTTAAGCACATAAAGATGTTGTTTTGCTTTCTGCTTTTAAATATCATCTGACTTTATAACGAAAAAAGAAAATTAAGGTATTTTTTGTTGTTTATTTTACTTTTCTTTTTTCTTTTTCAATGCAAGTTCTTCTACATTCGAAAATTCAAATAAATTCTGATTTTATCGATCAATTATTTTCATGCTCTAATTGATTTTTAATTATTGGCATTAAAAAATTACATAGTTGAAGGCCACAAGTCGATTTACGTCATAAAAATAAGATTTTTAGCGCAATTTCGGTAACAAAAAGGCAGCTTATAGATTCACTTTGCCTGGCTATTCGGCAATTGAAAAATATTTTTCTGTATGAAAAATATCAAAAAAAATTTTTTTTTCCAATTTTTGCAATTTTGATAAAGTTTGCACCCCTTGACTCAACCGTTATTTTTAGGTCAATAAAAATTTTTAACACATTTTTGTATCGAAAACACTTTTAGTTTTACTTATTGAAATAAATTAGTTCTGTTTAACTCTAAATCGAAAAGTAAAAAAAAATTAATTATTTCTGGTGACTTATTCGATGTAAGGCTTCATTCTTTACACGAGTCGTCAATGAACACTGAAACTACAATTGATGGAATATTTGGACGAATCGAAAATTATAATGCTTAAGTTTATATTTATAAGTCTTATGCATCTCATCATAAACCATTAGTAATTCGAATTAATGAACTTTAAATATAAAACAATTTTTTCAGGCCACTGCACAATGGGGCAAAATTCAAAAAAAACGGCATTAATTCAGAAATTCAACTTTAATTTTATACTATGTATTATATATCGTTAGAAAGCTCTTGATCTATGCTATTCAAATAAAAAAATCCAATTTTGCATTAAGTCAAGTATTTGACCTATAGAGCCTGCTGAAACTGAGCAACTTTTTTGCTCAAAAATAAACAATTTTAAATTAAGTCAAATTTTATGCACTTTTCATTTATCGTCACCAATGATACTTATATCGTTGGAAACGTCATGAAAAGAGCTTTTTTATGGTGTTGTGAGATATTCATATTGATTTGAAAATTCCTTAAAATTTTTTGCCTTAATAAAAATTGTTTTTTGATAAACTTTGGAGATCATTTCAAAAATTTCGCCAGACTTCGCCAGAAAACCACTACCATAGAGTGAAATTTTCATTAAAATTTTATAGGAAACAGAAAAAAAAATCTGCCCGAAATGTGCCTTTTTTGAGAAAAACAACCCTGAAAACTTGATTGTTTTGAGTAAAAAAAATAAGGTTTTCTTTGAATTTCATTATGAAAATTCATTAAATATCTTCACATTTTGTCTGAAAAAGATCATAACTAACCTAAATTTACAAAATATATTCAATTTATTGAATATAACTTATGATTTCTCGAATTTTTTTAAAAAACTCAAAAAATCCAATATGGCGGATTTTATTTCAAAAATAAAAATTAAAAATCTCTTTATTAATGTTTTACTGACGTTCAAGATTTTTGTAGGGATGCTTTTCAATGTTAAATGAATAGGATTAGGCAAAAAGAAACGATATAAATCGGTTTAAAATTAATTTTTTAAAAAGAATCTAAAGAAAATTTTCGAAAAATCATCAAAATTTTTGAAAAATTGTAAAATTCATCAATATTATAATTCTTATTATTCTAATCACGTTTTCATGACAAAATATCTCGAAAGATAAGTAAAAACTACTAAAATATAATTAATGCCGCTTTTTTTTAATTTCGCCCCATTGTACACTGTAATACACTGTGCACTGTAATAAGATAAATTAAAATTATAAACGATTCTTTTATTTTGTAATTGGCAATGTCATTGATCTGGGCGGCAAAAATGCGCTGAAATCAACTGATCCGTGGTAGTGACTTTCATCAATTTTTATATAATGAATTCTCACTCGAGCTTACATTATTGAAAGAAATTTTTTTTATGAAAATATACAAATATGAGAAATTTTCTTTAATATATTTTTGGAATTATTTAATGACCATCACATTGTAATGTTGACTCATGAAGGAGAATTCGCGCGCGAGAGAGAGAATTTTCTGTGCATAATTTAAACATTTTTTTTATCTCCACATGTTTGACAGTCAACGCAATGAGAGAAAAATAGTAAGAAGATTGCGGAACGTATATCCATATGGGTTTATTTAAGTGCGAGAAAACACTTAAGCTTAAAAATATTTCACATAAGATATTGTGTCTATAATTATATTACGATTTGATGGTTTGCTATAAATAGCAAATTGGACGGATTTATTTTTACAAATGTTCATCTTTCAACGCCGCATGGATTTGAATTAAAACAACTGGAATTGCGTAAATTGCGAACAATAAATAATTCTCACTCGCATACATTCAAGAGAGAATTTGTTTATTGCCATTCACTTGAATAAATGGAGAAGAGCGCGAGATGATTAGCGACTCATATGTAAATTATATGCAATTTTTATTCTTTTTAATAGCGACTAAGGCAAGGAATTTTATTCGACCACCGTCCTTACATGATGATGAGAGACGCAGTCATTCTCTTGATGGAGAGCTAAGTTTTGGCACGAGTTCGCAACCACTGGAAAAATCAAATAGTAAAAACAGCAAGTCAGCATGGAGTAAGGTCAAGGGCATAGTGACAAATCGAAATTCGCGAAAGTCTATCAAATCAACTGACAGCGTTAGTCGCGATATCAGTCCAATCGACATTCATGATGTTCAAAGCGATTCAGTTTCATCGCCAAATCACTCATCTTCTTCGCCAAATAATTTCAGTTTGGGCATTCCAGATATCGATTTGTATCCGATGAGCGATGAAAATGAAAATAAAAGATTTGACGATGGACGATTGATGAGAAGCAGTTTAAAGCAACCAAAAAGAAGTTCAAAAAAAAGCAAGCTTATTCCAGAAATTGAAAGTTTACCTGAAGACGAGGCGTTTGAGAGTAGCAACAGACAATTGCCTAGTCCGTTACAAATTAAAAAGGTAAAGAGTTTTAAAAATTAAGAATTTTTTTAATTTATAGTTTGATATCTTTGTTTACGAATTTCATTTTTGGTCGTTTTGTGTTAAAAAATTTTTTATTCAAATCAACAAAATTTCAGAGTCCGAAATTGTTTGTCATTTTAGTTGCAAATAACTCAATTTAACTAAATTTTATTCGATTAAATATTTTAACCAAAAATCAACTAAAATTAATTTACTTAAATTTTATCTTTAATTTAGGATTTAAGTGAATCAGATAGTGTTGAAGGAAGTAATATTTATAACACTCCAAATCTCAAGAGACTCTTTTATCCCAAAAATCTCTCTGTCTCAGATCCAAATAGTCCACTGAAAACTCAAGAATTCTTCTCAGAAAATGATTTTTCAAGTGGTGCTGACAACGATTATTCTTTTTCATTTTCTGAACCACTTTCTCCTCTCAAAAGAGGTTCTACCAGTTCATCACGATCATTACGTCAACAAGACGAAATCATGAAAAATTATCATGAGCTGCAACGCAAGATAAAAATGGAATTTGAGAATAAGCAACAAGAATGGTCAAAAATTAGACCATTGATGGTGCAGCTAAATAACTCAGTGCCTTCATATCTCAAGGAGGAAGATTTATCGCTTCCGAGCACGCCGAAGAACGCTATTGAGAACCTCATGCTGAATGAAGAAAATTTATCGGCTGACTTCAAGAGGAAACTTGAAGAGTGGCGTGTGAAAAAGGGCCAGCAATCAGTTAGTGGTAGTAGAAAGCAGGCGCCTGATTGGCAATTATGGAAAACGGGTCAAATGAAGTTCGAAAATCAAGGTCTCATTGCACTGCCTGATGCAAAAGATTTGCCCGAAGAATTTCAGAAAAAATTAAGTGAGTCTAAAATTCCATTTAATTCATGGCATAAAAATTTCATCGGATGCATAATCATTATTTTTCTCTCACTCTCATTTAGATGAATGGAAACAGATGAAGGCAGAAGGTCGAAGTCCTCCGCCTTACAATCATCAAACGTCTGTACAGGAGAAACTCAAGCGGCAATTTTCCAAAACAGATAAATCATCGTCGTCTAATGAATCAAGCATGAAACGCTCAAAGACACAGTCATCTGAAACTTGTGAAGAAGAACTTCCACCGCAGCTCAAATCTATTAAATCAGCAAATGAAATTGTGGTGCAGACCTCAGACGGATTGATGAAATTCAAAGGTATTTCAAGAAGTTTCACAAGGAAACTGTACGAATGGGAGAAGGTTAGTATTTGAATAGAATCATCATATTTTCTTTTTTCTCATTTTTAATGTTTTTTTACAGGCAAAAGGAATCGAACCAGAGTCAGATTCATCAACTTTTGCTTTTCTTCATCCTAAATATCAAGTACAAGTTGATGAGTATGAAAGTAATGATCATGAAAATGGTTGTATGAAGCGAGCATTGTCTGTTGATAGCATCAAACCAGTTCCACATTCATCTCAAATGTCACATCAGCCGTCAAGTTTATCGCTTAATGATGCTGATAATTTAAAAGAGCCTAATGAGAAAAAGGTAAAGCATTTATTTTTGTAATTAAAATTAATCACAATTTATAATCTAATAGGCTTCATCAGATATCGAGATTTATTGTGATGGAAAAAGAAAAGAAGATTCGATGTTAGAGGAACCAGAAGCGGTAATTGTGGAAGTAGAGGATGAGGGATGTGATGATTTGACACCGATGATGCCATCTCTTTCAGCTTCGTCTCAGTTGCAGATTCCAGTTTTTAAGTTTGATTTTGCTCAAAAGGATTTAAAGTGAGTTTTGGAAAATTTCGAAAGGTAATTAATCAACTGATTGATTTGAATTAACAGAAGTGAAGCTGAAGCAGATTTTTCGAGGACTTTCAATGATGTTAAGCAGTTATTAGAAGAATTAAAAGTTAATTTTTCAAGCTTTAATGATCTAAAATCGATTTCTGATGGGGGAATTAAGGTGAGATTTATATAATTAAATGCAATCCGCCAAAAGTAATTGTTCTATTTTTATATAGCATTTAAATGCCAAATTGAAAAATCTTTATGATTTATTATCGCAATTGAAGCAATTCAGGAAACAAAGTGCAAAAAATGAGTTGGAAATATCAGTCACATTGTCAAAAGAACTTTTTGAAATGGTATAAAAATAGTTTTTAAATATTTCTCTTTTTTTTAAATTTATTTCTTAAACAGCTCAATGATTATGATACATGCTCATCGATCGCATCACAAAATCTTTTTCTTGATATGAGCAGTAAACTTTTTAAAATCGAAGAATGTTTGAGAACAATTGAAAGTGAAAAATTTCAAGTTACCACATCGATTCAAGATTCAGAGGATAAAGGTTTCGCCACTATTTTTCATACACCAACATTTATTTGCAATTCGGTCAAAGTTGATGAATCATCGTCAAACAATGTTATGCATTTGAAAGTCTCGTCTGAATCGGAAATGCCAGAATTGAGCACGGAAGATATGCGAAGTGATGAAAAATCATCGAAAAAAGTCGCAAGAAATGCGAGTAGTAGTTCAAAGAGAAAAATTCGTTTGAGACGCATGGGTTCACGTCAAAATAGTAAAACTGAAAGTGACAGTGATGAAGAATATGCACAAATTCCTGAAGCACAAAGAAAAGTTAAGAGAAAGTCAAGTCGAGCCACAAAAAAACAGCTCGATTCAGACAAATCATTTGATAGTTTTCAGGGGGAAGAAGAAGTTGTTTATGTTTTTAAAATCAAACCAGGTGAAACAAATGAAGTTATTACAAAAACATCAGAAAATTTAGAAGCGGTGAAGCATTTAAATGAATCATCGATTCTTATTTCGCCAATTGAAAACTGTGTGGAACTTATTGAATCTTCATCCAACGACTTGATAAGCCAAGGAACTTACACGAATCCAATTGTGAAAACTAAAAGAAAAATATTTGCTCCAATTGAAGTAAATAGTGAAAACAATAAAAATAACGCGTTGTGTATAAGTCACGAAATTGAATCATCAAGTGGTTCAGAGAAAAATGATAAAGAAAAATTAATTCAAGAGGAGGAAATCATAAAAATTGAAGTGAATAAAACTTCAGAAGAATTTTCACATGCACAAACGCATGAAAGCGGTGTAATTGAAAAAAGTGACATCATAAAACGATCAGATTTAGCGCCAAGTATTCGACTGATGATTGAAAAATATCATCAGAATATTGAACAAAAATCCACACCAAATTCAAATTCATCATCACCATTGTGGCTATCGCCTGTTTTAGATAGAAGAGTGAGAAAACAGAGTGCCGAATATCAGTTCAAAATTATGAAATCAAATAGCTTTCAAGAAATAAATGAGGAAGATGTTTGTGAAAAAATTGAAAATCCTCCTCCCACAACTTCAAATGCTGTTACATCTATAGAAGAACCAACTGCCGTAAAGATTGATTTGCCACCAGAAACTAAGAGTGCAACAGGTTGTATACCGAAAATTCCAAAAGCTCCACCACAAATTCAAGTTGAAGCAGATGATATCGTTCAAAAGCGAAATGAAGCTGAAAAACCAAAAACTCCACTAAGTGAAAGAGCTTTAAGAATAAAACAAGCTAAAGAAGCATTCTTTAGAAGCACAGCTTTGCCCTTCAAAGATGAACAGTCAAACTGGAATTATAGATTAAGCCAAATATCCGTTGGGAGCACTGACAGCAATAGTATTGAAAACATGTCTTGCAGCACTGGTATGTTACCAACCAAAGAACCAATTGTGAAAGTCATTTATGAGGAAAACAAGACTTCATCTTTACCTCGAAATGTATCAAGTACAGCAAATACTTCTGAATTTGAAAGAGATTCACCTAAACAATCGAAATTCGGTCTTTCATCGATTGCTACAAAACTTCGAAAAGTAAAACTTAAAAGAGGATCTAAAGAAGTGCAAAAAATGAATACAGTTCCAGTATTGTGCAGGCAAAGTCTTAATGTAAATTTATTTTCTGATTCATCATCATCGACAAATGAAACTCAAAACAGTAATCAGATAAAGAAACCAAACGATGATATTGTAATGAAATCAAAAAGCTTGGGAAATTTTTAATTTAAGGAAAATAATTTTTTTTATTGTTCAACTAGTCATGAAAATCACCAAAAATATAAATTACTTAATTTATAAATGTTGCTAAATGAATTAATGTGATGAAACAGCTAATAAAAACAATTACTCGAAACAATGAAATATATAAACTTTTCATCAAGTATCATTCATTATTTGAATTAGTGTCATCATTTATTGAATTTTCTTCGTTTATTGCTGTTGTTGATTCTTCTTCGTTTGTTGTTGCTGTTGTTGAATCTTCTTCGTTTGTTGTTGCTGTTGTTGAATTTTCTTCGTTTGTTGTTGCTGTTGTTGAATCTCCTTCGTTTGTTGTTGTTGTTGAATATTTATCAGCATTTTGAAGGCATTCTCTAACTTCTTCCAAAGTTTGTTCTAGCTTTACTTGTCCATCTATTAATTTTTGATCGATGCACACCAATGACCCATTAATTGAAGAATAAATTTTGTTTTTTATAGCTTCAGCTGTATTCACAATGTTATCACTTAATCCAATAAAAGTATATTTTACAACATTGGTAAGATCAACTACACATTTTATTTTTTCACCAAAATCACTTTCGTTAATGCAATTTTCAAGACTGTTTCTTGCATTTACAATCATTATAGTGTTATTTTGACCATACTCAGTAACATCTTCACTAACCGATATTAAAATATTTTTTGCATTATTGTAGCAACCAAAAATTCCATCAATGGTATCATTTTTCGTAGTCAAAAATGCAATATCCAAGGTATCAAAGCAATGAGCAATTTCTGATGTAATTAAATTCTCAAATTCTTCTCTTGATTCATCGATTTGATTAGTAAAGTCAGTGATAGCTTGTCTTACAGAATCTTCAATTTTATTTATTCCACTAATAATCGAAGAACTAGCATTATTTAAAAATACATTCAAAGTATTTGAAACTGTGATAATAAGTTGATTTAAAATATTTGTGATTGCAGTGGTAATATCAAAAAATCTTTGATTTTCAACTCGACTTGAAGGTGTATTGTGTTGAGCAGTAACCTGCAAGGATGAGTTGTATAAAAATCCAATAAGAATAAAAATCCAAAAACTTTTCATGATGTCAGCTTAGAGATATTTTAAATAGAAAAGAAACTTGATTTTTGAACTTGATATGGTTTTGTCATCAAATTTATACTCAATTGAATAATTTTTATCAGAATCATCTCAAGTGTTTATCAAATAATTGCAAATAAATTTAAATGATTGTGAAAAATTAATCACAGCAAACAGAGTCTAACGGTTTAAAAGCATTCAGAAATTCGAAATATTCGAAAAGCTATTTTCAAAAATACAAGTCGTTCTAAACTTTTGTCACATGACAAACAAGTAGAAAAATTTTAGTATTTAGGAGATTTCAGCAATGGAAAAAATTATTTTACTCGTTTTCTCATTAATTTCTTTAGGTAAGTAATTTTAAAAATTTTAAAAAAAAATTCTCTTATTATTGGATTGAGGTGAAAATGCGTGAAAGGCTATTTCCTATGTAAAAATTTGACTTTTCACTCACTCCACCGAAAAATTTATTGATTTTCTTTTATTCACATGACATATTCTTACTTAATAAATTATTTCTTATAGCATCATGCAATGACTTTACAGTCCTTAGCTCACCTAAATCAATAAGCTTTAAGGGCTCAAATGATTTACCATCACGATCAATTAGCGAAGTTTTTGCAGGTAATTATTGAGATAAGAGTTCTTAAATGTATAAATTTTATTTATGGCCTATTCATCCTTCAGCTTCTCTTGGATATTCTGTTTATTCAACTGAGCCATGGACTGGATTATATGTGAATAATCCACTTGAAACCGCTAAATCTGTTATCTCATTTGTTGTTGAAGGTGCTGATGAATTACATTTTGATGTAAGATGAAAGAAAATTTTCGGAAGTCAGCTGATTTAAAATATTTTTTCTTTTAGAATGCAAAATCATTTAAAATAACTGGAGATGATATGTATTTTGAACAAATAATTCATCAAAAAGTACTGGAACATAGCCACTTGGCTGTTGATATTGATTTGACAAACAGAGAAGAAGAGTCAGTTATTACATCAATTGGAGATGTCGAAAAATTAACACTTAGTGATAAACTTCAATATTTGAGCACAAAGAACAAAGGTGACAAGGAATTCATTGACCAAATTTCATATCTTAATGGCTTAAAGGACATTGTAAGTTAAATTTATAATTTATCTGTTAAAAAATTTTCTATAACTAGATCTTCATAGATTGCAAATTTAAACACACAACCAGCTTACATCAATGTTCGTCTCTCACTCAATTCACTTTCAAAATCAGACTCATCACGCACAGAAGCCATCAAATTGCTGCGTTCCACACTCAATAAGCTCAACGATGCTATTCAAAAGGCATATAATGGCAACGCATTGGTTACAGTCATCACAGTCGAGAGTCATCAAATTCATTCACGAGCAAAGCGTGAAGTTGCTGAGAATGATGCTGAAAATAAATACAATCTTGCCACATTACGATCACCAGATTATCCAGTAGTTTTTAACATCATCTTTTGGTTCTCATTAATCCTTATCTTTTCTCTTATCGCCATCTCATTGGCATTGAGCAATGTTGAGGACAAAGACTCAATTATCTATCGCATGACTGGTGCTCGTGGTAAGAAAGACAATTAAACGCGCGAGTGTTGAGAGTGCAATTTTAGTGAAATATTTTAGAGTGAGCAACAAGATCAATTTACAAAATGCTCGCAATAAAAAGTATTCCAAAGTTATATCATTCATGTTACTTACATAAAAAAAGGCGAAAGAATTTTTCATCATTTTTCGCTAACATAAATATATATTGTAAAAATTAAATTAAAGGCTAAATATCATATAGAGTTGCTGTATAATTGTGATTCAATTTGAACGACACAAGATATATGTAATGATGGGTAAACATAATGTTTTCTTCTGTTTTCTGTTTGTTGATTATTCCATTTTTAATTCGCCATCAAAATATGTAATTATTATAAATTATTATCTTAAAATCGACTTTAGTTCTTGTGAATGTTTATTCATTGAAGATTTAAATAAAGAATAATGAATAGAAATAGATATGAACTTACATTCAACTGCTCTTATTTCATTATTACTCTTTGAAATTTTGCAGATCTTTTTCGAAAGAGAGAATTCGCTATAGTGAGGTTCTCTTGTAAGACGATCATGACGTCATAGTTTTGCTACTCATTTCGAGAGAGAGAGATTGGCTTAGTACTTTATTAAAAAATTACTATCACTTATCATAGAATATTTTGTGTATTCTTATAAAAAATGTAAGTGTAAATGTCAAGTGCATGTGTTTGTGCTGAAATTTGGCATGAATTCGTAAATTTTAGTGTAAAATACAAGAGTTAAAAAAATAGTCAGGATGGAGTAAAAAAATTTATATGCCAAATGGTGATATTTATGGATATTTTTCATCTATATTTCAGTAAATTTTGTTGATTTTACATTGTTTTGGTGTTTTTATTGAAACTCATTTGAAATATGCCACCCATTACTCAGTAAGTTTAGTGTAAACGAGTAATCAAATGGTCTAAAAAAATTCACTAAAATTCATTGAAAAAAGTTGATGCTTGGGCGGCCTTCATTTCGTCATTATTAGTTCTATTTATATTCACATACAGTCATTTTAATAACAAACATTCATTCGTCCGAAAGAAAGTAAAAAAATATCATAATTCAACTCTCAAACCGCTCATTAGGTCGCGACTTGTGTCTGCACTCATTGTCTATTACACACTAATATTGGAAAATTATTGACATTTGCGCGAAATAAAAATTGATAAATTTTTATTAATCACTAACACAATCACAATCAAATCTGATAACATAGCATTAAGTAATGTGACAACTCAGTTGTCCAGGTGTGAAGCTTTGATTTTTATTCTGAAAATTTTAAAATGGAATCCACAATGGGTAAAAGTGTTCAATTTACAATCAATCGGAGGTCGGTTTCATCATTATTAATTCATTAACATTGTGAATAATGCATAAAAAATATCAAAAACAAATTTTTGATATATTTTTAATTTTGTATGCTGTTTTACAGAGTCCCAGCCAACATGAGTCTGGAGACGATGTCATGTACTCGTTGTGATGAGGGTTTTGAACCTCAGGAGAAGATTGTCAACTCGAATGGCCAATTGTGGCACATCCAATGCTTTGTGTAAGTTTTAAAACTGAAAAATTATCAACATTTTTAAAAATTCAATTTCTAGCTGTGCTCAATGCTTCCGAACTTTCCAAGATGGAATTTTCTATGAATTTGAAGGTCGCAAGTATTGTGAGAAAGATTTTCGTGTTCTCTTTGCTCCTTACTGCAACAAATGCGGTGACATTGTCATTGGACGTGTCATTAAAGCAATGCAAGCAAGTTGGCATCCAGACTGCTTCCGTTGTCAACTTTGCGCAAAAGAGCTCGCTGACTCAGGGTTCATTAAGAACAATAATCGTGCTTTATGTCATGGTTGCAATGCTAGCATCAAAGCATCTGAAATTGGAAAGTATTCGTGCCACAAGTGCCATGGATTGATTGATGGTGCTCCTTTACGCTTCCGTGGTGAAGTCTATCATGGTTATCATTTTAATTGCACTAGTTGTGGTATCGAATTAGATTCTACTGCACGTGAAATCAAGTCTCGTACAGGTTTTGCTGCCAATGATATGAATGAGCTTTATTGCTTAAAGTGCCATGACCGAATGGGCGTAAGTTATTTAATATCTCTCATCCTATATTTATATTAAATCATTCACACTTAATTAGGTTCCAATTTGTGGTGCATGTCGTCGTCCAATTGAAGAGCGTGTTGTTACTGCTTTAGGCAAGCATTGGCATGTTGAGCATTTCGTATGTGCTAAATGTGAAAAACCCTTCTTGGGGCATCGTCATTATGAGAAACGTGGATTGGCCTACTGCGAAACGCATTATCATCAACTTTTCGGCAATTTGTGTTTCGTTTGTAATCAAGTTATTAGCAGTGATGGTAAGTAAACAATGATAACAGTCCTAAAATTAACTGACAATGTTATTTTTATCTAGTGTTCACTGCACTGAATAAGGCATGGTGTGTTCATCACTTTTCCTGCGATATGTGCAATCAAAATTTAGACTTGAAATCGAAATTCTACGAATATGATGAGAAACCAGTGTGCAAGAAATGCTACGAAAAAATGCCATCGGAATTGAGAAAGCGCTTAAGAATTGCACATGAGAATACAATGAGGAAAAATCCATAAAATTATTTTCAACAATAGATTTTAACAATTAATTTTTAACCAAAATGTCTTCAAATTTCATTTTTTTTGTGCTTTAAAAACAAACATAATTTTATTTTTGTTCTCACTTTATTACTTACTACTTTAATAATGTGCCTTTAATAAGCCTTTAAAAAATTTGATAGAAACGTATTAAAAAAATTAATTTTTTAAAAAAACACTTTATTACTTTTTTGTTGTTAAAACTCTTTGTAATTGAATGTAAAACGTGTATTAAAACCAATGTTGAACAATAATAAAAGAACACAAAAAATATTTTACTAAAAACAAATTTTAATTGACTCTTGATTTTAAATCCATCCATCAATTAAAAAAGATTATATTAGCGAATAGAATTTCAGAATCAGTTTTTTTAGTGGCTTCTGCTTGCTGTCAATAATGATGTTGATGATGCGTAAAAGAATGTTGAACATCATGAATCAGACAGCTGAATTTATCTCTCACACTTTGATGATATTTTAATTTTTTATTGACTTGATATCATGTTACCTTTTTCGCAAAATTTTTTAGAGAATTTTAATTTGTTGCTTACAAATGAAGAATGAAATTTCTTTTTTTAATATGTTGATACACAAAATATTCCATAAAATACCTCGCACAATCACATTGGCAACCTCGACTAGAGCTTTATCGCCTGATAAAAACTGATAACTGTATTTTCATGTATTATTATTATTAAAGGGTCTAACGTTTTTCCTCGTGTCAGTATTGTTTGATATTTTGAGTTGCAAAGTCGTGGACTCGCGCGGTGTTCACGCTTCACTCTAATTTGCATACTCGCATAGATTTAAATTGTGCGAGATTTGAAAATAAATAAACAAACGAGTTACAAAGTATCAGACATATTTGGAGTAACAAAAATGTGTGAAAAATGATTTAAGAGAAAATTTTGAATTTGCATTTGTGAAATTCATAAAAAAAGTTAAGTTGATAAAGTGACGAAAGAGATATGTGGGGGAATTAATAATTGAATCAACAAAAAAAAAACGAAAAGGCACTGGCCGCTTAAAAAATATAATTCACAAATACTGATACTTTCGTAAAGCTTCACTATACAAGCGTGCGAGAGAATTTTTTTATCAAAAATTGATAAGAAAATTTTTTCCTTCCCTTGTTTTCGTGCGAATTAGCTAACTATGAAGAAAAATATCGATGCAATTCCATTAACAGTGATAAGGTAACACGACTCGTGAGCAATAAATTTTTGTCTTTCTCGTTGTTCAGAATTATCATGATTTATTTATTTATTCCATTGATTATCTTCGGTTTTTGGTATCTTCTACGTTTTTATAGTGATGATGGCTCAGCGATTGAATCATTTCAAAGTGCGAATAGCATAGAAGACATGATTGACGAGAATGAGAAACAAAGCGAATCATCTTCAAATCGAAAAAGTGAGTGAATAAAAAATGGAAATAATTTTTTTTGCATTTTATTTCGTCATACAAATCGTTCTTATAGAAATAGGTCGTCGATCAATTCGTGTAAATTCCACATACATCTCACAAAAGAATCGCCTAAGTCGTTACAAAACAGCACTTGCATCATTTATTCCATATCGATTGCCCACAGCCACAAAATCGTAAGAAATTAATTAGCAACATAGATTATCTTCTCGCTAATTAGCTGCTGTCTATTGTATGATTATTTTGCTCTTGTAGGCACATTTCGGAATTGCCTGTTGATTCCATCGGTTGTTTTTCAAATTTATCGTTCTTTTGGTTAAGAAATTATTTAATTCTTCCCCATGACGATCCTCTAATGGATAGTGCTGAGAATAGAAAAAAATACGAGCTCGATGTGACACTGCCTTTTAGTGATCGCGCTGATGTCAATGGAAAAAGACTTTTGGGAATTTACAAAGATGAAAAACAAAGTCATGGACGACACGGATCGATGATGAAAGTTGTTTGGAATTTTTGTAAAACGCGTGTTATTGTCGCATCAATTTTTTACACATTATCAGTATTATCAGCGCTATGTGGTCCCGTGATTTTTCTCAAAATGACATTGGATTTATTGGAGAATGAAGGAATAAATACAACAACTACTACCACAATAACACCTTCATTTATAAACGAAACAATAACAAATGACAATGTGACGACAACAGTTCTACCGACAACAACAATAGAAGATTTAACAACAACAATTGTTTCGATTGTGGTACAGCCACAACAAATTAATCTTTTCAAGTTCTTTAATTTAACATTCAGCTTTTATGGTCGTTTTCAATGTATGTTTTACATGATGGGATTCATTGGATGCTTTTTTCTTGCTCAAATTTTTGATAGCATAACAAAGTGGTTAAATTTGAGGACTGCAATAAGATTAAGAATAGCAGTATTAGCAGCAACTTATAGGAAAGCCATAAAATCATCAATGGTCAATAATATTGCACCACATCAAATTTTAACCGATGACATTGATAGCATGATGGAACTTGTTGATTATTTGACAAAAATTCTTGGAACTGTAACTGCAATTATTTTATCTTTAGCAGCTTCAATCGTATTGGTTAAAGGTCCTGGTGTATGGCCAATATTTGCTTCAATTGGATTCTTTTGTATTCCTATAATTTTGGCGAAGATATCAACAAATCGATATCGTAAATGTCAGCATTATCTACATAAAAAAATCACGCTTATTGAGAGTTTTTGTATCAATTTTAAAGATATCATTGTCCATTCGTTATCATACGAGTACATCAAAAATTTTTACTGTAAGTCTTTTTTTATCAATTTCTTACAAGAGAAATGCCAACTAAAAGTTTTTAATTCTAGATTTAAATTCAGAACAATTTGCTGCACTAAGAGTTTCAAACATTTTCTCGGTAGAAATTTATGAAGGATTAACATCAGTGCTTCTTGGTGGTCTCTATTTGATTTGGTGTGATGCCAATATTTTTACGGATAATGTGGAAACGCTTGTTCTTGTGCTTGTTTACGTGTATTTTATAAGAAATTACGTTTCTGATTATTGTCATTCAATTCAGGCTATTTCAAGTGGTAAAGCAAGTTTAGAGAAACTTAAGGTGAGAATTGCTTTTTTATAAACATCGAGATTTTTGTTATAAAATTTGTATTTTAACAGAATTCTTTTTCAATGCTCTTAAACCCTGAACTTTCAAGAGTAAGGACAATTGACACTCGAGTTTTAATTTCAATGAGTGATTGTAGATTTAGTTGGAATCAAAATGCAATTTTTTCATTAGAAGTATCAAAAGGTGAAGTAATTGGATTGTGCGGTAAAAATACAAAAGCATTAATGTATGCTATTCTCGGTCATGGTGAATGCAAGGAAGGAATTTTGAGACAACGTGGTGTTATTGGATTTTTCAGCGAAGATCCATTCATATGCATCGGTTCGATTAAGGAAAATATATTGATAGGAGCCGATTTTGATCCTAAGAGATATTATGCAGCAATAACAATGACTAAATTGAATGAAGATGTACTGCAAACTGTAGGTACTGATGAATTGCCTATCGAATCATTGGACTTGAATCAACAACAAAAGCAGCGTATTGCCCTCGCGCGTGCAATTTATAGTGACCGAGATATTTATCTTTTCGATGAACCATTTAAAAATGCCGTTTTCTCATCAAACATTCTTCAAATGTTTGCCAATGTCATTCATAATATTTCAAACGATCCAAACAAAGCAATCATCATTTGTAGCAGTAACAATCAAATCTTAAATATGTGTCAAAAAATCTATGACACAACTGAGAACAAAATTTATTCACGAGTTGAATATGAAAGAGTGTCAGCGGCAAGTTATCATGAAAATCCAGTTCATTATACATTTGAAAATATTAAGGGATGCAATCAGAATGCACTGACTGTCTTTAAAAAACCGAGTCGTTTTCATGTTCAAATTGTCAATGAATATAATTTTCACAGTAGCAGAACTTCACAAAATCATGGGGATGAATCTACAGAGCATTTGATATCAAAGAAAAAATATTTACACAATTTCTCGATTGGAATCATAAATTTGATATTCCTTTCATTTTTCACATTCCTTAATGTAGGAATTTATTTCTTATTAATTATTGGCTTTATCTTCGTAGTCATGAAAACTCTTGTGCAGCCGTGGTTCAATTTAGTGTTTATATGTATGTTTGACAAATTGCTTTATAATTAAGATAATTTATTAACAGTCTCTTTTTAATAGTTGGTTTTGGAACAGCTTTTATGCTTGAGATGATTAAAAAGATTTATTTGGCAAAATTGTTGGAGATTAAATTGAAGAAATTTCATAAGGTTATATTTGAGAAACTTCTTAATACAAGTTTGGATTATTTGTATGGAACAAATATTGCAGATGTCCTAAACTGGTTCAGTATCTCATTTTATTCATGTAAGTTTAATAAACTACAATCAATAAAAATTTTAAAAATTTTTAAAAATTTTCAGTGGCACAACCTTATAAGAAAATGATTGAAGCTTCTATGACTGTGTTCTTCTGTGGATTATTGCTACTTTTATGTAATTTTTGGTTAACTTCAGCTGTCATCGCCATTCTTGCATGTGGACAAGCAATTTCAGCTTTCTACATCTTCAATCATCGACTAATGCCAACGATGAATTACTATACTGTCATTGAATTTGAATCAAAGAAGAAAGTTCTAGCACTGTTAATAAATAACTTACGTGGACGTGATGTGATTCAATCTTTCGAAAGAACATCTGAGTTTTGTCGAGAGTGAGTTGAGTTAACTTTAAAAATTTTTTGATTAATTTTACATTTTTTTAGTTTCAATATTTATGTTGAAGATAACTCAGCAGCAATTTTCCTACAAAAATCAGTAAAAAATTACGTGATTTTCACAGTACAGATGCTGATGGCCATTAATATTACAGTGATTACTCTAGCTACACTATTGATTGGCGAAATTACGATATACAGCTACCTTCTCTCTATTATTCTCTACTATCTCATCATGCACAGCATAAATGATGCAGTTATGTCTTATCTTGACATGTTGGTGATCGATTGCAAGCAAAATCTTCTTAATAGCGAGATCAAATCAATAACAAATAATACACAAGTAAGTCTTCTCTATGAGTCACTACAGATTGGAAATAGTGACGGTCTATCGATTGAGTTCAACGATGTGCAAGTGAAATTATGCGGTAAAAAGATGATCGATATTCATCGATTGCGTATTGAAAAATTTGATGTAATTGGATTAACTGGAAATTCATCACATTTGATTACTGCTGTCATTTTCAAATTGCTTAAACCAGTTATGGGATCAATATCAATTGAAGGCCATGATTTGAGTATAATCAGTCAAGAAAATTTAAGCAAACTGATAGCTGTCGTTCCTCATGACTTAAAACTACAAAATGTGACAATATCGTGAGTTTATAATTTATGACTTGATTTTATAGCACTTGTCTTATCATCTTTTTTTATATATTTGCAGAGAATTTTTAAATCCTAACAACACAATTCCTTACAAGTCAATGGCTAATAAAATACAAGAGGTATTGCCACAAATACTTAAATTGCCAAATAAGACATCAGAAATGATGCAGAAACTAACACGAAAGGAGAAACAGCTGCTATGTCTAATAAAATCTACTTTAAAACCACCTGAACCTAAATTAATCATTATCGAGTATCCTGACATTGAAATTCAACCTATCATAAATTTATATATAAGACGAGAATTCAATAAGAAAACTGTCATAATTATTGGCACAAATCAAAGACATTTTGAGACATGTAATCGTATCATTAACTTTGATATTCATAAATAAGAAAAAATAAATTTCGTTAAATAAAAACTTTAAAAAATTTCATGTATGTATATTAAAAGTTTGTAATGTAACGATATTTTAAAGTTTGAATAGAAGGGCGTAAAAATACTCAAGTAACAACAACATAAATCATCAAGAATTCGTGAGAGAGAGAAAATTTCTTTCTTAAAAAGTATTGCTCTTTTAGTAAACGCGAAGTTATAGGCAGTTACTTACCTTTAGTTCCGTAAACAAGTCATACAAAGGATATCGAGTGATGTGAAAAATATCATTATTTTATTAGAAAATATGAAAATTAAAAATTAAAAGTGAAACTCTTTTTTTTATGTATTACAATTTTGTAAGAAGAAAAAAGAAAAATTTATATTGCAAAATTATTGCAAATATCTCAATAAAAAACATCGATGATTTCATCAAAATGACTTCATTATCCACCTTAAAGTAAAGTAAATAATTTACGCAATACACAAACAACATCCTAAATGCATATAAAAATGGAAGAGAGTGCTAAATCTGATCAAAGTAATTTCAATATTGAGTTGATCATTTCAAGCATTTCTCTCATCACGCTGGCGTCTTTGTTGGCCGTATGCATTTGTTGCAAACGAAGGAATCAAAAGTAAGTGGAACCCACATGCGCCAGAACATGACACAAATAGTAATTTTTTTGAAAGTGTACATACATGTACATTCATTCATATGGTATTCAGTAGTCTTTTTTGAAAATATAACAATGCAATAAAAAAGAGAGCATAACAGTGGGCATATGAAAAAAAAATATTGAAACATTAATCCCGTTATTGGAGTAAAGCAAATATTTCCCTCTCTTTCGTGCAATTCCTCAATTTTTAATGAGGAAATTGAAGTAACTCTGTTCTCACTAACATATTTTGAACATGAGATATAAAATTATAATTGTGAATACCTAGTTGTAATGTTATCGCATGAATATTCTTCATTTTCTCCATTTCGTCGTGTGTAATAATAGAACATTGTGTGTTATTGTAGTTTTCTTCTTGTTTCGTTTTATTCTTTTTACATTTATTTGTTCGAAATAAAAAAAAATCATTCAAAAGAAGTGAATTGGCTGGTGTTGAAGGAATTGTCAAGCTAAAGCAGCTCGATGACAGCACAATTAATGTGAGTATCGACACGACAGACTCTAGCGATGCACTGAATCCCAAGACGAAATTGGCACAGCAACAGCTTCAAAAGAATGCCACACTGCCATTTGATGTGAAGCTAGGTAATGGTAATGGCTTTCAAGACAATGAATTAAAGAGGTAGGAGCAGTGAAGCATGTACTCATTTGTGTAACGTTTGTGGTTTTAATTCTTCAACTTTTTCTTAATTTTTTGTGCTTGCACAATAAAGATTTTTATCGTCAATTAATTCTCAATCTTTCTACATTTATTTTAGATCATCGACTAATGCTCCGCACCGGAGTTTACCAGATATTCCAATTGTTGAAACTGCCGTTTGCGATAATAACTCCGAGTTGTACGCAACGGTTGGTGATAAATTACAAGAAAAAGCGCCAAACAAAAGTCCAACAAATGCTAAAAAATTAGCAAACATTTCACAGCATAGTTCGATGAGTCAAGCTGATGACAGCTCTCCATATGCACGAGTGAGATCACCACAACATGCATATGATAAATTAAAAAAGACAGAACATCCTTATGCACAAGTGATTCAAATTCAACCAACAGCAAATGGTGTGACACAAGTCGTACTTGAGAATGATGATGATGATGATGATGACGAAGAGGATGAGGAAGATGAGACAACTATCGAAAATCCAATTTCCCACCGTGAATCATCTAACAACGACCTCCTTAGTACTGCCGAGTCTCACTTGGACGCATCTGCTGCTATCAGTGGGCGAATTTCCGCAAGTCAAGAGCTTCCCTACATGACTCCACCTATCGTAACTTCCATGACCATATCATCACATGCACCACAGCAACATTTTAGTGGTGATTCACAAGACTCATCAAGTAATTATAATTGTTTTCACCTCAGATTATTTATTAATTTATTTATAATTTTTCTCAGAAGGGTATACATCGATTAGTGTACGTGAACCGCTAGCAAATATTATAGCGCAAACAAATCAACAAAATGCACAACGTCGTCGTAGAGAAATTCAAGACTCTCACAATAATTTCTATGCTACGGTGTCAGATGATTCCGGTGAGTGTCATCAATCAAACTTCCTTTTTATCTGATTCATTATTTCTTTTTTTTTTTATTTTTAGATGAAATGTATGCAGCAATAGAAGATCCCAATAATATTAATAATGCTGATCTTTACACTAGTGGATCTGAAACTTATGCACAAATTGCACCGATGACCGTTTCTGTTGAGATAAATCAGCAACCAACACAACAATCACAGATTCAACAATCACAGATTCAACAATCACAGACTGAACCAGCTACCATACATCGATCAAATGTTCGTCCCAATAGTAGTCATCATGAAGATGTGTCACAAATTGAAGTTCTTAAGAGCATTCATTCACGACAAGCATCGTCATCGAGTTGTACAAGTTCAATTGGAAATAATATTGGCTCACCTAAGCCAGAAAAACGACAAGCGAATTCTCCACTTCCACCAACGCCACAAGCACAAAATAAGACAAAGGATTCCAACAATAATTCTAATAAGACACGTCAAGAGGTTGAAGGAATGTACGCAAAAGTGATGAAAAAGAACAAACTCACAAGTGTTACTTTCGAAAACTCTTCTCCAGTTTTGAATCGTCATGAAATCGATGTAATTGATGGTGTAACGGAGATCAAAATTCTAACAGGAAATGAATATGAAACTATTGATAAGAAAAGAAATAGGGGTAGCAGACACAGCGATAATTTAATAGGCTACTCTGGTTACGAAACAATTCCGGCCGATAGAAATAATAATAAAGAAAGTGATTTGTCAACAGTTCCATCTTCGAATCCTCATTATGCACAAATTGATGAGAAGAAAAAAGAAGAACTTAATGACAGTCATCCAAAATATGAGACATTGAAACCAACAGCAAATGTCACGAAAGCAGACAGTATTACGACAGATTCTGATTACGATCCAAACTATGAAATCGTCTTGAGTAAAAATCAACAGCGTATATCGAGTAGTTCAAGTACAAGCAGCACTCTAGTGGATGATGGTTATACACAGATTGGAAAGAAAAATTTAAATAACATTAGTGATGATGATGAAAGTATTCCGGGTTATAGTACTATTAAGAAGGTTGAGAATGATTATAGTAGCATAGGTGAAGAACAGCGCAAACTTAGAAATAGCTTAAAAATATCGGATAATGAGAACGACACAGATTCCAATCTCTATTCAAGCATTCCAGCGGTAGTACAAGTTTCACAGACGGTTATCACACCATCCACAGATAGTTATAGTTCAGATTTGCATTTAGATTACGAACAAATTACAAGCACAAGCATTACACCGATAACAGCAAATAATAACTATGAACTGTTGAGTATGAGTGAGTCATCAATCAATGAAGTTTCAACAAGGGTTCTCAAAGAAAATCCTTACGAGCGACTTCATAATGAAAAAAGTCCAGATGTGGATGCAATGAGTAATGGAAAAACTCAGCAGCAAGAGAATAGAGTCGATGACTTTTTTAAAGTATAGTTATATCATGCACTTCCGAATTCTTCCAAGTTTTAAATAAATAAAATGTTATTAGAAGATGTGCAATAATTCAATAGATGCAAAATCCAAACAAAATGTTCGTTATGATGCTACTTAGAGACAAATGGTATAAATGTAAATTCTAATTATTAGTTAACACATTGTTTCTCACCTATTGATTTACATAAGTTTCTTATAAAGCCGATTAATCTCGATTGATCGAGAAGTTCTAAATGATAACAGTTAGTCTTAATTGAGATATAAAAAGAAAGAATATTTATTACTATTGAAATGATGATTTACCATTTAAATAAGTGAAATTATGATAAAAAGTTTATTAGTGCTTAAACAAATGCCTCTTGATGATAAAGAAAATTTATTAAATTAATAAAAGGAAAATTATTAAAAGTCGTTTGCGAATGAGAATGTTTCGTTTTAAATTTTTTTATTATTTTCACTCTCTCACGCTTTTGTTTATGTGTGAAATTTGGCTTCATACAAAATTTCAATATAAAGAAATTTTCTTCTTCATTACACTTTTCTTTGTTAGACAACAAAACATTTTTTTCTAGGAATGTACACAAGAGAAGTTTTTTAAATCTGTTTTTAGAAACATTAAAGAGATAGAGCGAGAGCTTGTTGTTTCATTATAATGATGATTTATCTAAACAATATTTATTTTCTTTGCATGTGTTTAATGAAAGAAATTTTTAAACTTTATTTTATATCAGTTCTTTTTAGCAAGATGATGAAATTACGGTGGTGGTGAAGGTTTGATATAATTTCATTTATAGCTCATCGTGAGTGTCAGCACTGAGTGCTGCAAAACAAGCTGCCGGCGTTTGAATTTTGAAATTGTATTCACATCTATTGGGTTCTGTGACGCTTAAAATTCTTGTATCTAAGCCGCATTCTATATCGACCAATGTAGAGCGTGAAGGACCATTCCAACAGCCTGCTCCATTTGAATAAAACATTTGTCGGTAATCAGCACTTTTCCAACCATCCCAACCGCCCAATCTAAAATTCAAATTTATGTTAATTTTTTTATGATTGTTTGACATCATTCGCATCAGACTCACCTAGTTTCACTGCCACCTGATTTGGGCTGTTGAGTTGCCTTGTCAAACATGCACAATTTGTAAATGTATTCACGATCTTCATAATTGAAACATTCACCATTAAGTGGCGCAAATTCCTCTTCAGGACCAAAATCTTTTTCAAGTGCACTCTTGATTTTATTAAATTCTGTCTCAATTTCTCTATATTCACGATCAGCTACATCGAATTGATTTCTTGCTTCATTGGCTTCATGAATCAATCTTTGTGTTTCATCGTCATATTGAATTTGAGGAGCAGGAGTTGCTTCATACTGTGGTTCTTCTGGCGCTTCTTCATCAAATTCTCCTTCCTCTTCGTGATGTTCTTCTTCTTCATTCAACAATTCTGCATCCTCATTTGGTTCATCTCCATGTTGCTCTGCTTCATGTTCCTCCTCATCATCTTCAACTGGCTCATCATCTCTTCTCGGAGGTTTGAATAATCCAGAGTCTAGCATAAGGAATGGTTTAATTTTTGGCCATGCGAGTGTAATGAAACTCTCTAAATCGAGTTCATCATTATCATCTAAGAAATAACGAGCTTCTTCAATCTCAACCATTCCATTCCGATTTTTATCAAAAACAATTCTTGTTTGCAACTCAGTGATGTCGACTTTTCCATCGCTATTTGAATCGTATTTGAGGAACGTTTCTTCAGCCTCTACTCGATTCTTTTGAGCTTCTTCTTCTTCCTTTTGTTTTTTACTCTCTTCTTCAGCTTGTCGATAAACATTCAAAGCATCACTCTCAAGAATTTCAGCATCTGATTTAATTTGTCTTTTTTCTTCTCGAATTTTATTGGCCTGCTCTTTTGACTTTTCTAGTTCTGCCAATCTCAACTTCTGATCTTCTTTCAATTTCTTTCCTTTCTGAGCTAATTCTAATCTAAGTTGATTACCATTCTTTAACAATTCTGCTAGCTGTTTCTCTCTCAAACGGTCAGCCGAACCAAGTTCAATGCAATTATTTATACACTTTGCATTGCTAAAGTACTCGTCTGAACCATCACAGCAGTCACAAATTCCATCATTCACTCGCGAACTTGGAATTATTAGACTCTTGAAACCGGCATTGATGCAAAAGAATCTTCCGTTGACACATGCAGAAGTGCCAGGTTCATCACTTGCATCAGCACAATCACAATAGTCGTCTGCAAAAAAGAGGAGGAGTATGTTGAATTTTTGAAAACATTTTTTAATTATTCATAAAGAAATATTTTACCATTTAACTGCGTGTACTTTATCGTCTTTTTCCCATCAAAACAAGTAAATTTATCATTGTTAGCATACAATTGAGCTCTTTGAGGATCAATACCTTTAAAATAGAGACATTTAAATTAATGATTTTTTGTTGATCATAAATAGGGAATAAAAAAAGCGATTAGATCTCCAGTTCCAATAATCATTCTTACCTCTCAAAATTGGTTTATCACATAATGCAAAATAGCTAAAAAATCCTAATATAATACTTAAACTTGGTAAATTCACAAGCATATTAGAATTTTATCTAACACTTATTACTAATTATGACCACTATTTTTTATATCTTTGTCCTTCTGTTCTAACAATTTAAGTAAAAACTTCTGATCAAATACGTGTTTTTTTCTGAAAAGAACAATCGGCACGAATAGAAATTTTTGAACTCTACGGGGCACTGTTTTATGTGAACATTAAATTCATATCAATAATAACGGACGTGTCGAAATTTTGTATATTTAGTTAATGATAAGATATCTAAATTGTATTGCTGATGAATCATTATGAAAGATATCAAGAGATTAAAAACTTTGAGTACAATAATATGATATTCATGATTAAGGTAATCAAAACATAAAATTTAGAAAAAATTTCAAGTCAATCAATAAAACCTGTGGTTTACAACCTTGCTGAATTTAGCACTAATTCGCTGATGGCACTAGTTCACAGATATTTCGCTGATGAATTAAATTTTCAATAAAAACATAATAAATTAATTTTAAGAAAAACTAGGAATAATAAATATGATGTGTGAGGAGAAAAAGAATAAATATTTTTATTTTCGCTGATGAAATGCAGATTATTCACTGACATAATACAGATTTCATACAGATTTTTCGCAGATTTATAAAAGAAATTTTTTAATTTTTTTCGCTGATAAATCGCTGATGAAAAGCTGATGAAATGATGATTACTTATTAATCAAATTTTCGTAAATTATAATGTACTGTATTGTGTCAATGAATTATGGACTTTTTTGAAATGTCATTCAAAC
>JACWBX010003064.1:11071-33355 GCA_014622435.1 Polypedilum pembai
TTTTTTCAACCTCCTTCTTATTTTACGCTATTCATGCAAGAATTTTCTTGTTGCCTGCATTGCATACAATTTTCACAATTCTATCATGATCATCTGCGACAAAAACTCGTGACGCGTGGTAGAAAAGAAAAGAGAGAAAATTGCAGTGCATGATTCAGCATGAATAAAGACATTTTATTTCCTCACTCTGATAAATCTAATTTGAATTAAAGTTTTTCTACTGCTTTTCCTTCTAGTCTTGAATTTTAATTCAGGGTGATGGCGATTGCGACTCACGATGACTATGAGTATGTGCTAAGTCAGGTATCATGAAAAATGATGTTCAAAAGCAAATAGTCCTCGTCTAGCGTCTAGGAAATAAATCTCTGAAACCTAATAAATGCTAGTATGAGGGTGAAAGTCATTGGCATTGTCTGTTGTTTCTGTACATATATATTTAATATAATTAAAATAACATACATAGAGAAACTTTTTATATCACATTTATATGAGGAAATAATGAGGATAACTT
The DNA here is from genome assembly GCA_014622435.1 of Polypedilum pembai. Taxonomy (NCBI): domain Eukaryota; kingdom Metazoa; phylum Arthropoda; class Insecta; order Diptera; family Chironomidae; genus Polypedilum; species Polypedilum pembai. The sequence continues at coordinate 11,583 of JACWBX010003064.1, forward strand.
GTTAGCTAAAAAGTAGAAATAATATTTTTACTCTTAATTTTCACTTTGAAAATTATTCTTGAATAAATAGACATACACATGAAGCTAGACATTTTGTGATGATGATATTTGCAATTTAAACATGAGTGGAAAGAGATTTATCTTGAAACAACTGTCGTGTTTGTCTCCTTTATTTCATTGTAATGTAATTAATTAAATCCAAATTTTGGAACTACATGTAAATATAATTTTCATTTTCATTTTATGTTGACAGTTTTACTCGGTTTCATGTTTATTTATTTAAATAAAGTTTTTTCATTTGTGGGCGGGAAAATTGGTTGGGTTATTTGATAACAATATAATTTTATTCAAATACTATTCTAAGAATTTCTTTGTGATTTTCTTTAGACAATTTCTTGTGAAAAAGTGACATTTGTTTTAGTACAGATTTGAATTTCAAATTTTAAAATTAAAAAATTTAAATTTTTAGGCTTCAATAAATTTTGTTTTAAATGATGAATTGCAGTGGGATGGACACTTAGGCAAATGGCGAAAAAAATTATTTTAGGCAAAAGCTGGCAAAAATAGGCAAAAAGTTTTTCATGTTACATACGACATAAAAATATTTATTTTGGTTATTTTCTTTCTTTTTCAATTATTTGTAGTCTTTGGATGACTGTAATGTAATTAATAATGTTATCCGCAATAACTTTACTCTGTTTAAAATCTTACAAAATTGAATTCAAAAAATTGTAAACAATTTGTTGCGCAACAACATATGTCACATGTGACAAATAGGCCTGATGAATTGTTTTCAATATCTTTTTATTAATTTAAATTTAGAATGGTATACAAATTTCCGTTATATTTTGCTACAAATTCAACAGTTTTTGAAATTCTTTCTCAAACTAGAAATAAAAGCTTAATGTTTTATATCACTGCAATATGTTTTATTCTTTTATTGTATACAACAAAGAAATTATCTTTTATAGACTATAATGAGAAAAACTTGAATAAATTCAACCTAAATTGTGCATGAAAATTTTTTTTTTCTGTTCTTGATTACTCATGATAATTTAAAGCACAGAAACTCGTTTAAAACTCTTTCATTTAAATTATTTAAACTCTCTTTCACATTCAAATATTGATTTACAGTACATTCTCATGTTCTCCTCTTAGTCTCCATTGAGAAAACGAGAATAAATTTATGCAGATAAATTCATAGTTAAACTGAACTGAGGTAAATTTTGTAATCTCTTCATGGCGTCATTAAGATTTATATCATGCACTCTGTAATTGCATTCAATGAAGCATGAAACTAAGCATAATTAGATCGATCCCTAATCCATTTAGAGTAAAATTTTTGCTTCCTCATGTTTCGATTCTTATTTTCCACAAACATAATTCTACGATAGATCATGAATAAATAAGTACGAGAGTAAAAGAAAAAGTTTATTCTCCACCTCCTTCATTTGTTCGCTTGCTTTTTTTCCACTCGTTTATTTATTTATTCATTCATTCATTTCAGCGCAGTAAAAATTTTATTTTTTTCATGTTATTTGCTCATTACTTTTTTTTACTTTGTACATGTGTCTACCGTACGAAAAAATTTTGTGTAAAAATAATTTTTCCTAGGGTTGGAAAATTTCAAATGATTCATTAGAAAGGATAGAAATATTATCTGTTTGCATCTAATAGCTGATAGCATGAAATTATCTTGAACAATTGAATGAATTTGTTTCGAAACAAGCAATCATCATCCCCTAAAGGATATTTTTAGCAAATATGTGTACAGACGAAAAAAAGTAAACGGATTTGTATGAAAATAAACATGAGAAAAATTAAAATTTATTCTATCTTGATGTTGATATTTGTTTTCCGCTGTAAATAAGACAAGTAGAATATACATGTGTTTTAATTTTTCTTGATATTATTTTGAACTTTAAAAATTAATGAAATATTTTCATATAACTATTTTTACTTGCCTAAATTGCTTAGTTTCGTATCAAAAATTCATTGAAATCATTCAATTTTTAACAGCCTTCTTTCATGTTAATAAATTATTTATTTTTGTTAAATATTTGAAATTTTTTAATATCTTTTCAAATGATAATGATTATTAATTTAAAATACTTGATATTTTTACTTTCAATTATTATTAACCAGACGCATTTTAGATTTTCACTTACCTTCTTTGTAATTAATCAACTTTCGAGATGTTTTTTTATAAATAAATTGTTAGTTTATGTTAGTAAATTTTGAAAATTTAACGGTTATTCTTTATATAAAAGCAAAAATGTAAACTTTTTTTGCAGAAGGATTTATTGATTTTTCCATTGTCGAAATATTTTCTATGAGTATGGTCGTTTTTTCTTCATAAAACTCATCCAAGTTAATTCGCATTCGAAAATTGCTCACTCGACAGAGCTCAAAAGTGTACTCGACTTTAATGACGATAAATCTAGCTGTTTAAAGCAGCAAACAATTGCGCTGTAAATCGAAACAATTGAAAATAAAAGAAAATTCAATTTTTTTTTTCCTCTACTCTGTGAACTTCCATGTTTGTCTGCCTCAAACATTGTTCACTTTCAAGTCATCCTCGCATTATACACACATTTCTTCGCTCTCTTGTTTATTTTGAGATTCCACACAATTGCGAGAAATTTTTTGCTGCTGCTGCTACCGTATAAGAGAGAGATCCTACACGTTTGTGTTTACATTACTGCTGCTTGCCTTTTAATTCCACCACTCCATTGTATTCCTTTCTCTTTTATTGCTTGCTTGCTCGCTGTTCTTTTTTTCCTTTTCAAATGTAGGAGTGGAATATCTTCCTGTAAAATATTGACAAACTCACATCGAATGAGCTATTGTTAGATTATATTGCTCTGCCATGGAATGTGTGTATATTTGTCCTAGAAAAAGAGAGAAAAATGTTTCCGACGTTTCACTCTCTATGTTGACATTCAAGCGCCCCAGCATTGATAAACGTCTAAATCCTTAATTCTGAGTCTTCTTTGAATTCTTTTTTCTGTTGTAATTTATACACATGAAAGCATTAACGTGAGAGAAAAGGGAACATAGGCGCATTAAGACCAGATACGACCGTAGGAAGTAGGAAATTCATCATGATTGTTGTTCGAGATAATTTAGCACAAATTTATTTTGCTGGCATTCCTCCCTTTCTCTCTTTCTCTCATGCGACAACAATGTCATTTGTGCTTTAAAAATAAAGAAAAGCAAGGACCTGTCTGAAAGAAAAAAGGAAAAAAAAATTGTGTATAATAAAAGCCCAAGAGAATTTAGATGTGAACATCTTTAATGGCTTTATTAGTATGCTCCTCTTTCTTTCTTTCTTTCTTTTTTTACAACAACATGACATACAGTAAAGCAACTGAAGATTTATTGTGGTGTTTTTTCTTTCTTTTTTCTTTACTGTCTTGGCACTTTGAAGAGTGTTAAATTATTTAAGTGGTTTACATGTTACATGACTTTTTAAGTATTTTCATCAGATAAAAATATGTAAAAAATTATGGTTACTTAAGGTTAAATTCAGGTTATTTACAAAGAATATTAAATTTGTAATAAAATTTTGAATTTAGTATTAAATTAAAATTTTAATTTTTTAATACACGACCTAAAGTAATGAATTTTGGCAATAACTTATTTTAAAGTTTTGTTAGGAAACAGAGCAATAAATAATTTCTTTCTAACTATAACATAAATTCAAAATTGTACTTAAATAATGTTCAATAAAAATTGCCTGATTTCAAAGTTAAACTATTTAAAGACCAGCAAAATGAAAAATCAATTTAAAAAAATTGTCAATAAATTAGGAAGAGATTTGCCATCTACAATGCGCAACATGCATTGAATCAGCCCGAGTAATCTCCTCGTAGACAGCAACATTCGAGTAAAAGGAAAAGGATTTGGTTTGATCAATTTATAGCTACCTCATGAGGATAAGGAGTACGAGCTTCGATATATGTTTCTAACATCTCACTTTTAAATTTCCTTGCTAATATTTGCTGTCTTTCCCTTTTCTCTTCTCTTTCCCATTGTGCGATAATGCAATTCAATTTTTCTCTCGTAACTGAATAATCTCCAATATCGTTTTTCGGTTTAGAGATAGGAAAAAAATGGGTAGCAAGTAGAGAGAATAACATGGAAATTTACATTTATCCTCTTTCAAAGCTAAAACAGCAACGATTTAGCAGCAAAGGCAGAAACACAATAATCCATTGAGATTTTCGATCTTAAACCGCAAAAAATAAAAGAAAATTGTTTCCTAAGCACAAAACACACTTAATTTACATGGCTTTATCTGCTCACTCTAGTGGATAATTAAAAAAAAAAAGAGAAAGAAAAAGAATTTCTTAATTGAATAATTTCGAAAAAAAAGCAAAAACATGAATGGAATGAAGAAAAAGAATTTTTAAAAGATTTATTTTTGTACAATTTTTCACTTGCTGTTTAAGTAAAAAGTTTTCAATAATTTCTCACTCCATAACGAAAGTATTTTTACGCGCGCCTAAAATTCTCGAATAAAAAATAAAACTTTTTCTCAAACGACTCAGATTGTAGGATGAAAAGTGGAAGATTTTCCCCTTCCATATAATTTTTTGTGACGGTCTACAATCTGTTATGTTCTCATTGAAACTTTTTCTTTCTCTCTTTCCAAATAATAAAATTATTGAAAAAAAAATTCGATTCTTTTTGTATGTCCAAATTGCAAGCACATTAAAGCTCGTCAAAACAAATAATTTATTGTCGTCTGAACAATAGAAGCCTGACTTTGCTAATAAAATCACATAAAAAGTTTTTCATTCTGTCCCGGTCCCTTTTTCTTCTTTAACTGGCTGTTGATGGTAATTTACTTAACGAGACAAGAAAGGGTCATAAATAAAGATTTTAAATTCAATCACACTTCACTCGAACAAAAGAAGAAAAGAAAAATTATTAATAAAAAATTTCTTTAAGACTTTTTTTTCCTTTTTTGAAGCAACACCAAAAGACATTTCACTCACAGCAAGTGGTAGAGGACTGAGGAATGGAATCAAATTGAGGTAATTCTACGAAATATTCAGTCGACGCTGGGAAAAGTTTCTCTCTGGCACATGGAAGTCATTGGAATTTTTTGCCTCATACTACTACTCTTTCCATTTATTTTTTCCTCATACTACTCACAAGCAGAAGCAGAACAAAATAAAGTTGGATGAAAATATTTTCTTTTTTTTTCACTTTTTATGTGAACATAAAAAATTTAATTTGTGCTGTTTTAGGTATGAAAATTTTACTTGCATGCATATTTAGAACTAGAAGCACAAAAATGACAAGTTTAAGTAAGATGAGAATTTTTTTTATGGCAAATGTGATGACAATGAAGAAAAAGAGTCGCCTGATGTATGAGTCACATGTTTCAAACGGCCAAATACAGACAGCAAAGCGAACGATAGAATAAATGACTCATGAAGAGAAAGGAAATAGAAAAAGCGAGATTCCGCTTTTATTGTCATATCGATTTTACATTTTATGTAAAGTTTGCCATAAAACTGCTATTTTACATTCATCATTATAATTTCTTCCTCTTTCCTTCTTTCACTACATGCATATCTTGGTGATTTGAAAAAGAAAAAAAAAGTTGATGAAATAGATAAGAATTTTAAGATATTTAAGCGCATTTTTAGATATTAATATTTATTTCGAAATTTACAACTATGTAAATTTACCCAGTGAGAAATTTAGTCCGGAATTTTCTAAAATTGATCCGGACTATCCGACCAAATTTTCATATAAAAAACTGATTTTTCCAGAATTTTCTGATTTTTCCTAATATTCGGACTTTGGCTGCCATCCTTCGTCTAGTCCGGCTGCCGATCTAAAATTTTTCTGATATTTTCAAATCCGGTCGCCGTCCTTCACGAAGTCCGGCCGCCGAATTCTGGCTGAAAAAAATTTTTCTCATTGGGTAGTTAGAATAAAAAATTTTTAAAATAACGTCAATAAAATTTCAAATTCTTGAACGCACTCAAATGTTTACTTTAAGAAATTTTGAAAAAGATTTTTATCAATTTTTATGTTAAACAAAAAATCTAGGTAATAAAAACTACATTTTGCAAGCCATTTGAATGATCCAAATGATTTTAAAAATTGCTGAAAACTTTAATTATTATAATTTTTTAAAATTTTACATTACAGCCAAACTGAACATTATGTTAAAAGTTTATCTAAAAAATGATGACATGGACTATGACTGACTGCTCATTGAGAAATTTTACTTTCAATTTTTATTATTCTTGCTTTCTATAGTATTCTTTGTGCATTTAAAGAGGAATGAAAATTTTTATGTTTGTCTATAATCGGGACACCTTTCTCTTTCCCTTGACATTAAAAAAATCAAAGTTTCCCTTCCACTTGTAAATGAAAAAAGTTTTTCTTTGAACAACCAGTAATATTTTATATCATGATAAAAATTATTTCTTTTTTTCATATTCAACAGTTCAACACTACACACGCCACAAATTACAAATTTAAGCTCGAATAAAGCAAGCAAACGAGAGACGATGATGATGATAAAAATGGATCAATGGAAAAAAAGCATGAGTGAATGTATAATGTGTTTTTATTGATGGATGAAAGCGAAGTGAAAGGAATCAAAGAGAAAAATTATAGAGAGAGAGAGAGATGGAAAAGCAATTACGATTTGGTGAAAATTTTTGCGGCAAAGGAAAATTTATTTTTTTTACATTCCATCATGCATAGCAGAAATGAGCAGAATTTACTTCATTACACTTCTTTCACTTTCAACCGCTACCACTCGACTTTATACTTTACGCTGATGACTGTATCGTTGTGTTGCAGTAAGCGTTATTTGAAATCATTTTTCCATTCATCCATGCCTCGAAGCTCTATCTTTTACTCTTGCGTCAATAAAATCAAATCGCACGAAACGCTAACGCTGCAATTTATAACATCAAAGGCTTGTATCTAAACCAACAATCAAACGCTCTTTCTCTCATTCAATTTGGTTTGAGTAAACTTTAACTTTGACAATTGAAGCCAATTAAATGTCAGTTGCATCGATTGACTTTTGAAATGTTATTTTTTGCACTTAACTCGATTGTATGAGAGTGTGAGTGCTTAATTGAAAAATTTCATTTTTTGCTCTTGACATGCAATTGAGTTAATGATGTCGACGCTATTTACCATGCTATTTCTGTGCTTCAATGGGCAGGAAAAATGTTCAAAAAATGTATTCAAATCAAGGCAAAAACACTATGATTAATTTTACATTGATAGAAAATAAATAAAAAGTTTTGAATTTTATTTATATAAAAGATACTTATCAAGAATTGCTTTCAATATTTATTTTCAGGTTTAATTGCTTTTAAATGTGATATTTTACAAATAAAGTTTCAATTAGTAGAAATATAAACAAAAATATTAAACAAATACATAAAAAACTCAGCACAGTCAAGTTTCAATTCCTATTAGGGTTTATATTTTAGAGGGTGGCGGACTGAAATATGACTGTGAAATTTTCAATGAATGAATTTAATTCCAAGAAATGATTTTATTTTAGTAACATTAAGAAGCAATAAAGTTAGTTTAAGCAGATAAAAGTTTTCCATGGAAATTTAAATACCCTTAATTTTTGATTATTTTCAATGTTATGTCAATTTTCGAGCGTGTTTGCCTTAATTTAAAATATTGATTAAATTTTTAAAAATGTATAAAAAGTGAAAAGAAAATCAATCTTCAATGTATTAAAATGTATGAAGCAAACAATCACTTTTAAAGCACGAGAACTCAATTTGTTGATGCAGGTGTCAAAGAAGTGATGATTAAATTATCCTTCTTCCAATATTAAACCAAATCTGAACATCACATGTCGAATATTATTGACAATTATGGTGAGTCAAATTTCATCATCTGCTCAAATTCTTCATATACATCAATCTACTGCTTCATACCATTGACTAAAAATTGATTCCGTTTCTCTCGTGCCATCCCTCTTTTCACAAAAAGTGAATCAATAAATAAATGAACATTTCTCCACGGTAGAAAAACTTTTTTATTCCTTTTTATCATACAATAATTTCATTGTCAGACATTTCTCGATATTTCAGTTGAACTGCATTTGTCGTTGATAGAAAAAGTATTGAAAAAAGTGCTGCCAGCTTCGGGGGCGACAATAAATTGCATCTAATAAATCTCATTTTCATCTCAAAGACTTTTCTTCTTTTTTCTATTTAAATAAATTTTTGCTACGCTCTCTTCCTTCTCGTATGCTGCGATGTGAAATAAATTGTGCTGAAGGAATAACAACAATAAATGAAAACTTTTCAATATTGAACTCGCCTTTTCCTCCTTTTTTCCTCTTATTTGACACGCTTATTGTGCAACTCTTTTGTGTGATTTTTTTTTGCATAAGGAAAAACTTTCCACTCTCTGTGTTGTGTTCAAAAGTTTTCTTTTTTGAAATTTATGTGACAAGGTGGCTTAGTTGAGGATGTAAAAAAAAAGAAAGAGGGAAAAAATTCAATTATTTCAGATGCAGTTCTATTTGAAAGATTATACTTTCCCACAAGAATGTTTTCCTGTAACATATTGTCACACACCGAAGAAGAAGAATTGAATTTGAGTCTTCGCACATACATTCATTCATATATGCTGAAAATGTGCGATAAGCATTGTGCAAATGGCACACGAATGGTAATTTTTCCACTCTCTTACTCGCTTGGTACACGTTGAAGCTGCTGCTATGACTGTTGTGTGTTGAAAAGTACCAAGATTGATGATTGCCGTTGAGTGACATATTTCATATTTTCAAGATTAAATTTTATTATGTTTTATGAGGAGGAGTTGTCGAGAGTTGAATGGTAGAAGAAGGAGAGAAAATTTTTTCGCTCACTTTCAATCTTGTTGTTGCTGGTATGTCGAGATGAGAGTGAAAAAAAAATAAAAAAAGAAGAAATTTCCCTTTTGCTTATTACACTTGTTGAGTTCCATTGAATCAGATGGGCCTCGCCTAAGCGTTTTATGATTAATTTTTCTACTTTTTTCTTCTCTCTCTCTCTTTTATGCTTTTCTTTCTTGAATCATTGGCTTTCTTGTAAATATTTTATTAAGACGAATTATTGGTAACTAGATAGAACTTTTCTGACATTTTTTAAAATATGACTTAAATATTTAAATATTCAAATCCTGAGCATTAAATTACACAAGCATTACGTGTTGAGCATCAAGTAATTCAAACACTGAGTGCTGAGCACCAAAACACTTAAAAACAGTGTAACTGCTGATCATCAAAATTTTAATATTCATGATTGAATATTAAAGCACTAATAACAAAGTATTGAAAATCAAAAATTATCAAACATAATGCTGAACAGAATTTAATAATTTTATTGAAATTTTTTTGTCAAGACAAATTGAAGTTTTTAAAAAGTTTGTAAACTTTTTTCATAAACTATACAATAAAGTTTGTCTTCACCGTAAAAAAATTCTATTGTAAAATATTTCATAAATTTTCATTAAAAGAAGACACACTTCAACCCAATAAATTTCTCATCTCTAAACAATTAGTCAAAATAACAAAAAAAGGCACAAAAATAGGTCACCCGTGTGTAATAAAACATAAAGCTGTATCATCCGGTAGCAATAACAACAAGAAGTAATTTTGTAGAATAAAAAAAAATCCTCACGTACTAAAAAACTGATAAATCCCTTACTTTTGCCCATTTCAAAAAACAAAAAAGTGGATATGGCTCATTTCTCTCCTTCTCTTCTTTTCATTCTTGCTTCTAGTAACAACACAATAAAAACTCACAGGCAATAAATTTATGTGTTTTTTCTTCTGTAGATTAAGGACAGTGAAATTTATTTTTGGCTATTTATTCACATGGTATCTTCGAGGAGGACTTTATCAGTCGTATAAATACACCCTTAGAGCATATGTTGTTAACACTTCGTTCCATTCACATTAGTTGTTGTCGCCACGTTATCAGGAGTAAAGTAGAAGAAACGAGAACAATAATAAAATAGAAATGAGCACGATCCGACCCCTTGCCGTCCAAATAAATAAAAAATGATTATTTTGAAATTGGATTTGTTTACATTATGTAGATTATATTGTGAATCGACAGTGACAACAGAGGGACGAGAGTGTTTGTATAGACAGAATTAAACTTTTTATGTAAGTACCAAAAAATTTTCCTTTTTTTTATTCCTAATTTATTTATTTTACATAATTGATTGAGGAGATATTGTAATTTTTCTTTCACTCTTAAACTCAAATTCAGACGCTTAATTCATGCATAATTAATTAGAAGCAATGAAATACACACTTAGTCGAGACAGTATGGGTTGAACTAACAAATGGAATGAAATTTTGCTGTTGTTCTTCCATGATTATCAATTATGCATTTCACTCTTTCTCTCTTTGCGTTCTAAAAGGTCGTTATGATTCTTTTTTTTTGTGTATTGCGGGAGGGTTCAATGAATATGTAACAAATGAAGGGATTAAGAGAGAGAGAATCTACCACAAAATTTTCGTCATTATTTATTCCATCATTAAATGATTTTCAGTAAATTGTGAATTTTGTGCCTCTTAATTGTAATGAATATTCATGAATTCTTTTTTTTTTTTTGCTGTATTTGATCTTTGGTAATTTAGACTAAAGAATTTAAGCATTAAATTTTTCTATTCAAGTATGAAAGTTTGTTTTGTTCTTAACTTAAACATTTTGTTTGTTTAAAGCAAGACAATGGAAGTAAAAATGACCAAAAAGCAAACTCTTTTAATTCTTTTATTTGTAAAATTATCACATCTGAAAGATACAAGGAGAAAATTCTATGCTTTGGTAAATTTATTTAGATCAAAGTCAAGATAATAAATAAAGTGCTTTTACCTTGGATTAAATATTTTATTTTGCACAAAAAAAAACTTTCTTTTCAAATTTCATACCCATCACACAAAAACCAAATCCAAACAAGTTTACACATTTGAAACTGTTAATTCCTCACATGAAAAAAATCTCTGCAATGACTTTTTCCATAGCAACTACAGATTCATCAATTAGAGTACTCTTTTCGAAGAAGTATTTCAATTTTCAACTAACTCGTGTATATGCATGTTAAAATACATCATAAAAGAGAAACCTCATCACTCCTCATCAAAAGAAAAGCTCACAAACTAATCCAGTTGAAAGAGATATAGTTGTTGAATGCAATCTGTTTGTATTCCAACATTTATCTATTCATACATGAAATGTTTATCTTAAAGCGTTAAAAGTTGAAAAATTTTCCACCACTCTTTCTCGTTTTGCTTGTTGTTTGTATGCTCATTTCATGTTTGAATGCTGGCAAAAAAGGAAAACTTTTTCACTCCCTCTGTTTCTTCTCCTTCTATCGTCGTTTTGTTGTTTGTTTGGCTTTTCTCAAGAACAACACTACAACAACCTTACTCGTTTCACTTTGATGGCATCATTTATGTATCTTATATATACTCTGTTGTCACTGTCGCAGCAGCAGCAGCAGTATAGCAAAAGAAAAAAAAAAGAATAATTCAGCACAAAGAAAAACTTTTGGCTTGTAATAATTTCATATTTCTTTCTGTATTTCGTGCCAGTCAGCTGTCGATATAGAAATTGACATGTTTTGAATCGCAGTAAGAGAAGAAAAAGTTCGATTTAAGAATGATAATGAGAAGATGTTGATACATTCGCAATAGGATATCACTTTTTATCGTCACAAACAACCTCATCAAGTGGGAGATTGGAATTGGATGAAAAAGTTTTTCGTCTTCTTCATCTGATGTTATTTTTTGCTCACGTCGATATCATCTCCTCCTTCTATTCCGTCCCTTCATTCATTTCTTTTTTTTTTGTTATTGCAAATGCTGAGCAGGTCAATCATTATATCGTCATTGATGGTGATAGAATATTAAGTACTTGCAGTAAATAGGATGTGTGGCGTGTAAATCATTGATTTTGTTTTTATTTCCAACTATAACCATTAACGAACTTGATGGGCGCCCATTGAATCATGCCCAAGCAATGAATTATTAATCAATTTCTGATTTCATATAATAATGTTTATTGATGGACATAATTGGAAATGAATTTGTGTTTATTTTTATGTCTTTTATAAATTTGTTTATAGCTGTCAATTAACACGGTTGTAGTTCATTAAAGACAATAATTTAAGAAATTAAAATAGGAAAAAACATGAGTATGCAGGAGCAATAAAGTCATTTCCTCATTTTCCTTCATATCCGTTAATGTTCAATATAAATAATTTCCAGGAAATTTACTTTATCCTTTTTTGCGAGTTCGAAAGAAATTGAATGTAGTGAAAGAGGAAGCATCTTTGAATTTTCCCATAACATTTTCGTGTGTACGTTTACAATTATTGGCATTATTACATCAGTAAAGAGTGGAAAGAAGAAGGAGAAAAAGAAAGAAATAATAGAATATTTTAATTAGGTTCAATTTACTTGAGTTTTTAAAAAATACTTGACTTAATATTCTTCTTTCTTCTTCTTCTTGGCTAGTAAATTTTTATTAAGATATACAAAGTTATAAATGCAATTTATTTAACGATTTTCATTAGTCTCATGTCTCATGAATTATCATTGAACCAAGCATTAACTAAACTTGTACAAATTAATGAAGTCAAGATTTTTCCTTCCTTAAATTCCTTCGATAGGGAGCTACAGTGCCATTATTAGATGTTTAAGAGCAACCTTTAACTTGATATATTTACAGTCCATCTCTGGACGAATTCGGATTTTTGCAATAGTGAAGGCGCATCAACAATCTTCCTCCGGATTAATCTGTTTTCAAGGGCTTTTGTTCCAATGTACTTTTCATGGCGACCATTGAACTGTTCCCTTGAAAATTTTGATCCAAGTTTTGAAAAATCAACTTGTTTACACTTTTGCTAGAGCAGTCAAGATATCAAAACTTTACAAACGTATGAAAGTAAAGTCTCTGAATCGATTTCGGATCGTCCACAACTTAACTTTCAGAACTAGTGTTCTAACCACTCGGCTATCGAGGCACTCAACTGCTCGAATTGTTGAAAAATTTTGATTGTTATTTTTTATTCATTGTCTCATAAAATTTAAATTTTAACCGTTAAATAATAGAAATGTTTTATAACTTCTCATAAAAAATGATTCATTTTGTGTGTGTTTATGTTTTGAAATATAACGCAGATGGAAGAGATGAATTTATTTCTTACGTTTTCCCCTTTTTCTTTCCTTATAAAATGCCATAATAGTTTAATGTTTGCAACTGTTACATTATTTATGGCTTCTTGGGTTAACATCTACTACTAGTAGATAACTTCTTGAGGCAAATAAAATGTAAAAAGAGACACACATGAAAAGAAGAGAAAAATTTTTTATTGCAGGATAAATATTATTTTCACAATAAATTCACATAATCGCAATGATACGCAGTTTTATATTTTTATGCTCGCAGATATGTGAGTGTGTGTGTGGGTAGAGAGGATGAGCTTAATATGATATAACATTCAAGTGCTTTTATCCCTCTAAAACCGACTTTCATTTTTCCGTTATTTATGACATTTTTTTTCCTCTCCCTTCGCTTAAAATCTAACTTAATGTCATTCCTCTATTCAACTGTACGCCTGTTGTTGCCTCCGTAATAAGGCATTTATTCAGAGTTTTAAATTTTCATAAAAAGGCATTTACCATCGTCATTTTATGGTTGCCACATTTCGCAGTCAGCATAAGAAGAAGCATAACGAAAAAAGAAATAAAAAGGCATTTTTTCAGACTGTCATTTCGCACTCTACTCTACCATAACGACCTGACTCATTCATTCCATTTTGTCATTCATTTATGCATATGAACATACGCAAAGCAACCATCAAATTGAATTAAATTTATTTTTGCAAGATTCATATTGCATTAACTTTCAACTCAGTCGACATGTGTGTATGTCATTGAGTATGTATTGTTGCTTCAAATTTGTCTTCGCTAGATGACATTTCTTATTTATTTATTTATTTTGACTCCTTATAAATCATTTAGAATGTGCTACCGTGTGCATGAAATTGAAAATGAAGTGAAGATGATAAAATATTCTCTTTAAAATTTAAAATTGTTCTCGCATTTGATTTAACAACTATTATGACAAAAAATTATTGAAATAAATTCAACTTTTACTAAGTTAAATTTTTGGTCAAAACGTGATTTAATTTCTTTAAATTTTCAATATTTTTTCAACGAATTATTGAAAACTTGAGTTTTTGAATCAAAAACTATTTTAAAAAAGCTTTTATTATGAATTTTTTAACATTTGATTTCGCTTTCAGTTTCATAACTAAAATGATCAAAATATACAATGATTCTATTAAACTAATATTTTTAAATTTTTTATTCATTACAAGATTCGATGCCATAATTTCTCGATTAAAAATCTGACTCTCTGTTGGAAGTTTAAATAAATCATGCATAATGAATGAATCTTTAATAAAAATAAATTTCAAATAAAAATCAATAAAAAAATAAGAATTTTTATGTACATTCTAAAAAGTTGTTATTTTATTTCTGTCTCTCAAGTTTTCTTTCTTTTCTCTCATTTGCATTAAATAAAATTCATTTTTCAAAATAATGAAGATATTTTAAGATTCAAAAGTTGTCAGATTGTCTTGATAAGTAGAGAAATATAAAGTCAAGAGACCGAAGTGCACTTAAGTTATTAAAATTTGTCAGAGAATTTTTCACATTTTTGTATATATGGAAAATTACTAAAAGTCAAGTCCATCAGACATGTCAGAAAGCGAGATTAATCTGGATTTACATTGTTTGAGAAGGTACTTGCTGCTGATGGAATTAAATTTTCATTTTTTTCATAGCAGTATTTTAAAGTACAATTTTTAATAGCTTTAAAACACATTAAAAATATTTTTTTATCTATGAACGGATGAAAACACATGAAACATTTATGCATGCACTTTACAGACATTTTAACATTCAAAAACTGTGCACATGAATATAAGTTTTTTTTTTGCTTTATTCTTAATCATTCATGAATATTTAAGAGAGTAAGAGTGTGGAAAAATAATGAGATTTCTCATTCACATGGCGTTCCTTTGATGATCTCTGACGTTTTTCCCACCATTATACGATAGTTGAATGAAGTTGGATCCAAATTACTGTACATAAATATAGGCATTCTGTTCGACAAAACATACAAATTACCCTCACTATCGAGCCTCAAATCATTCGGGAAGATTAGTGTCTCATCGTCATTTGCTACTAATCCTTGATTCTCGCTTGTATAAGGTTTTTTTGTATTCCAACAACCGATGCCATTGCGATTTATTTGTGTGTAGAAAATTACATTTGTTATCGCATCGTAAACCTCTGAAGACGATTGAGAATTGAGTCCACGCGAACCAAGCAAGTTGAATGAATGATAGAGAGCTGATGATGGACTTGTAGAAAAACTTTCATTCTTCAGAACGGTACTCTCAACGGAAAACTCATATGTCGATGCAAGTGCATGAAAGTATAAAGTTCGATCGCTATAAACGAGATAGACGAATAAAGTTCAATAAAATTTTCACATCCTGTGTGCTGCTTGTTTGCAATACACTTGATTACTAACCCATGCTCGTTATTGAGTTTACCTAAAGCCATACCAAACACACCATCATGCCATTGAAAATTTATTCCTGCAACATTCAAATCTCCATGTATGGGATCGAAGGAAAAATAGTTATGATTGACACGCCACGACTTGTCTCTTTTATAGTCATAAACTACTATCCCAAATCCATAAATGTCAACTATGTAAGCGTATGTTTCAGAACATTTGTCCTTTTGTGTATCGACAAACTATAAGAGAGAAAGATTCAGTAAAAATGTTATGATGAAAACTTATTTTCTAATTATTTCAATTTAACGATCTTTTAAAATTTAAACTTTGAACTTGATCTTGTTCTTAAATTTTGAATCTTATTTTCTGTTTTGAACTTAAGAATTCCAAAAATGTTAATTAAAATCAAAAAAATGACTCAGTGTTTTAGCAAAACTTGTTCAATACAAAGTTCAATAAGTCAAAGTGCAAATTTTTTTAAAAAGAAAAAGCTAAAAACTTTCATTAACACAAATTGAATTTTAAAAGTTATTTACACTTCAATATGTGCCGCACTTTAACTTTTTAAATATAATTAACACATTTTCATATGATAAAGTTTCTTCTAATTGCTTTAAGCGAAAATCACTTACGACATTGACGAAGAACGAGTCTGCCTTAATTTGATTTTCAGGGATTTCAAAGCGTTTCATTAATTTTCCATCATCATTTAAATCAAAAACCAATACAGAAGGATTTCGAAATTTTTTCGGTGTTCCAAGAAGATCGGTGAGTCCACAATCAACAATCCACATTCGATCACATTCATCAACTTGTAAATTGAGATAGATAGAATTGAGTGGTGTTCATGAATGTGTATTAATGTGCAGAAACTTCCATTACATTATTTTTTCCTTATCTCATTAAGGATAAGTCATAACAAATTGAGATGAATTGCTAGAAAAAAGAAAGAGGGAAAGACACTTACCTCGAATACCAAATGCTGAAATAATGTTCTGTTGCGCTTCATCTTCTTCATTCGGAAGTTTATTCATCGAAAAGTTTGGAAAAGGATGTAAAATGGGAGATTTTTCATTGTTGGAATTTTCAATATAATTCAATGTACTAACAACTCCTGTCTTCCATCTAGAAAAGAGAGGAAAAATTTATTATTTATTGTGTATTAGAAGCTGTCATAAATAACAAAATGAGAAAGCTTGATGTGAAAATACAAGAGATGAAAATTTAAAAGTTGTCAAAAAATCTTAAATTTTTTATGTAAACTTAACATGAATTTACATAAATTATTGGCTAAATTGTTAATTAATCATTAGACAAGTCAAAATGTTGAAATTTCACTAATTATAAAAGACAAATTATGTCGTTAAATTTAACGAATTTTTCCCAATTTTGAAAATTTTGAATTTTCGAAAAATTTTCTCTACCTTGTAAAAGTAAAATAAAAATGTGTGTAATTCATTCGCACCTGGGAACTGTGAGAAACACTTTATCTCTCCACACATCGAATGCCAGTGGTAAATTATTACTTGGTATATAGTTGCCATTTTGTATCGCTTCTTGTCGCGCTTCTTCTGTGGACCATGAAAATTCCAATTCACGCCATGTAAACTTCTCATCGAGCTGTGAGCAATTTATGTCGACAATTAAAATGAGTTGAAGCAACAGCAGACGACTCAGAACTTTCATTTTCAACCTCTTGAAAGTCGTCGAGAAACTGTCGTGAAAATTTCAATACTTGTTAAGTATTTATAGCTCTGCTTTTAAGCCGGAAGCTCAGTGGGTTTTAGAGTTAATTAATGCTTAAATGTTCATGCGTGTGTGTGAGTGTTATCGTTGACCGCTCTGTAAAATTTATGTTAGTTCATATGTGTTATCGCTTACACAGATTTGTGTATAGTAAGAGAGGTTCATACAAACATTGATTACACACCATAATGTTTCTGTATATCAAGCTATTGAATCACTGCTGCTTTGACTCTAATTTATTGTGTTTTACGCCTTTGGGTGTGTGCTAAATGTTTTTGTGTGTTGATTGTAAATTTTGAACTTATTCAGTGTCCAGATAAAATCGTTTAATTCTTAAATAACGAAATTTTAAAATTTAAATTTAAAATATTTTTAACCGTTATTTTTGATTTTTAGGTTTTTTATTAAATTATCAATTATGTCAAATAATAATAAATTTAATAAATTTTTATAGTCATTTTAATCGTTTTTGTAAATTTTCAAATAATTTTTGAACACATTTTTTAGAACAGTCTTTGCTAATAGCATTAGACTTAGATATTAACATCAAGTTATTTTGAAAGTTCTTAATTGAAAGTATCATTAATATATTTATTTAATTTTATTTGTTTATTGTTTAAATTGTTGTAAATACCAGAAATTTAACTGACTTTAAAATTTACTAAATAACGAATTTTCATATTTCAAATTTAAAAAAAAATTTAACCGTTATTTTAAATTAAGTTTATTTCAACAATCCATTCAATCTGAAATTATAAAAGGGTCACAGTTAATAAATAAATGTTTATAGTTTACTTCTAGCTGTATGTAAGCAAAAGAGAATGAATAATAATGATAATCAATGACTCAATATTGGCACAACACATAAAATTTATATTCATTCAGATAATTTAAATTTTTAATCGATTTACACAAAAAAAAAACTGTGAAATTCAATTCTAATGCAAGAATATGATGAATTGAGGAAGAAAAAATTTTTATCTTGCATAATTTCACCCTTTAAATTTTCTGTTCATAACTTATTTAGTGTAAGAATGCAGAACTCAATTTTATGATGAATGAGCTTATAATTGAATCATACTGTATTATTTTTCCTCTCATGTTAGCTCACAAGAAGCTTTTAAAATTCAATTAGATTAAATCCCTCAACTATGTAAAATATTTTATTTTGTATCTTTTTTACATTTATGAAAATGACTCGCTTCAACATTTTCTCATCATTTTTCTTTAGAAGTTTCATTTTTAATGTGCAAAGAGAGAGAGAAAATTATAAAAGCGATCTTGAGAGCATTTTCAGAGATATATAAATGTGGAGCAAATAAGGAAAAAGAAGAGATAAAAATTGAGATTGGATCACATAATAAAAAACCATAATTTCATTTCCATTTAATGCTTGCTATTAAAAAACGAAGAAATTTGTAGAAGAAATTTCTGCTTGAGATAAAAAACTGAAAAGTCATTTTTAAAATTCTTGATATTTTTAATATAGAGAAAGAAAGAACTTTAGAAAGACACACACACACTTCACAGTTTCGAGTGTATTTATATGATAGGGAAGAAAAAATTTTATTTTGAAAAAAAATTCAAAATTTTTATCATCAAAATACACAAACACTTTTAAAATCTTGAGTCTAGACGTGTTAAGAAATTTTTTAAGCTTGAAATTCCATTAATAGCTCAAATATATTTTATTTTCACTTTAAAATTTCATATTTAAAATTATGCTTATAGTGCAATGCTATAATGTCGTTATTATCATTCTTTTAATAGCAAAAAAAGTTTTAATAAAGTCACTGATATTGACAAGAATTGTTCTCATTCATGGAATTGTTGTGCATTGACAAAACATAAATTCTTCTTTCTCTTGCTTTCTTTTACTACAACATTCCACATGAATGAGGAAAAACACAATAAAATACAATGCGAAAATAAAATGAATATGAAAAAGTTTTTTACTTCTTGTCTGAGAACATGCATATACATACCATACATAGCTTACTTACCTGTTCTGTTCTGTTCTATTCGTCGTCGTAAATAGGAAAAGTTTCGTCATTAATGTTTGAAAATGCTTCTTCTTTCAGCTCCTTTTTTTTTAAGTTGTAATGAACAAAATGGAGAGAAAAAAGTTTGGAGCACGCTTCTGTTCAAGTTTTCTTTTACCTGCTATGTTCGATTTTCATTCAAACACTCAAACACACACACACACACACATATGGAAAACTAATGAAATGAAGAAAAAGGAAAATTATTTGAGTCGTGTGTTTGAGACAAAGAAGATTTTTAATAGAAAATCTTTCGAATGTTTTCATCAATAAAGAGTAAAAATTTTTCGATTAAATCAATGTTTGAAATTTTTATAAATATTTACTTAATAAGGAGACAAAAATGTAGATTAAAATATTTATGTAGATTACATTAGTAGAACTCAGTAGATCAAATTTTATTTTATAATTTTGATAAAAGATATTTAGTTTAGCAAAAGAAAAGATGTTTATGCAATTCTAGTGAATGCATTGAATTTATCTTCCTTCAAAAACTTCTATTTTTCATAAAAGCAATAAATCAATGAAAAAATTTTGTATAATAAAATTTGATCTACATAAGTTCTACATTTAGTCTACTAAGAATTTTAAACTATTAAAATTTACAAAAAAGTATTCACTTTTTGATTGTAAACTAAAAATTAGATTTTTCAAACTTTAAAAATAAAATGTTCATCGTTCGTGCTTACAATATCTCATTAAATAACAAGGCGAGAAAAACTTCAAAACTTTTTTACTTCTAATTTCATCTTCTACCTTTTGCTGTTGTTAAAGAAGAAAAACCATAGCAAAATGAGAATAAACAGCAGTCATCAGCACAAAAAAAATTGTATTTGTGTTAAGCATCGTTAGAAGAAAATCTCTGTTTGCTTTTTATTTTTGTGCAATGAAATAAAAAATATATACAAGCATGTATTCCTTCTCTGTATCATGGTTGGGTTATTATATGGAATGTGAAACTTTTCTCGTTTCGACATTCATGAAATAAAAGCGAACAAGAGAAAAAGCGGAATTCGCTTGCCCATAATCAGTTTCATTTCAATAGCTGCACATTTTCATTAAAAACTTTTTAACTGTCCAAATTTTTTGATAATTTTTGCTTCTTCTAGTAAATTTATAAGTCCTTACCACTAAATTATCAAATAAAGGTAAAAACATAAAAAAATTTTACTACTTGATCATCAATAATTCAATTTTAAAATAATTTGAGTTTAACAATATTGAAAACACATTATAATGAGAAAAATGTTTTTTAGCTGGCATAAAGTTTGTGCCAATAAAGCATAGTTATGAGTCCAAAAAAGCAAACTTTATTACACTCATAAAGATTTTTATGACGCTTATAAAACTTTTTTGCCACTTATAAAAAGTTTTATGAGTCTAATAAAGTTTGCTTTTTAGGACTCATAACTGTGCTTTATTGGCACAAACTTTATGCCAGCTAAAAAATTTTTTCTCCGTATAGATTAGTTCATTTATTTTAGATCAAATTTGGTAGCTTCACTCAAAATTGTTTTTCCTTAAATTTTTTAATTTTAAATGTGATTTTGACACTTATTTTCGTAAAAAATTTAAGAAGTTGTCGAACAGTTGTAGCGTCTTTGCTTTAATTTAATTCTTATTTTGTACAAATGATTTTTTATTTGATTGCAACTTTAACTTATCTCTCGTTTTCCTCTCATCTTCACATTTTCTCCATCTTATAATTTCATGCCATTATAAATCAAACCATATGATATCAAGAATTTCTCTCAATAGCCTGGAAAATTGAGATAAATTGCTTCATTTTTGTAGCATTCATAGCTGGGCGGAGAACAAGCGTTGATGACGAGAAAAAGCAGAAAACTATCAAAACCAATATCTGAAGCAGATGATTTAAAGTTTTTCCTTCTCTCGTTCCATGTTTGCTTTCAACAAAGATTAGCAATCGAGTGACAAATTTGCCAATTTCTTCTTGATTTTTTTTTCTTTGTCGCCTTCATTTTCATTTATTTCATGCTGATTCGACGCTTGAACGACATGATTCTGTGTTGCAAAAAGAAACTTTAATAACATATTGTGAGTGAGAGAAAAAAAGGTCTCAAATGCACGCAAATGCAATCAATAAAATTTTCCATTTGTTCTGTGCTTTCAATTGAAACACAGAGAGAAAGAGAGAAAGCAAGTTGAAAGTACTCAATCTATTTACATTTTCATTAAGAACTCGAAGGTACAGAAGAACAATCTGCTGAATTTATGTAATTAAATTTTTAATGAGAATTTATGTTGGACTTAATGGTTCGCATGGGAAATGCAATTTACCCACATTAAGTTGATTATTGAGCGAGACATTCAACTTAATTTTATATATCATTGTGGACTATGATGAAAA
>JACWBX010003065.1:16803-49581 GCA_014622435.1 Polypedilum pembai
ACCAACAAGAAAATCTTTTTAAACAATGATTCGGATTGAATGATTAACAAAAACAAAATATTTTGATGGACTGATTAATAGATAGGAAAATCTTCTAAAATAAAACATATAAATGGATAGCCGAATCAATTTGTGTTTGCTTTTTTTTGTTTTCATTTGGAGATGTTTTTCCTATCTTTATCCTATTCACAGAGCTCGGAAAATTTAGTTCAATATTTGAAAACAAATCTCATGTATAATTTTTACAAGAAGAAAATTTCTTTCAATTTTTTAAATTCCAAACTCTACTTTTACCTTAATCACGTTTCATTCACATGGAAAAAGCTTTAAATAAAGTTTATCTATCATCAAAAATGCCATACAAAATTATTTAAAAAAGTTGGATAAACTATAAAAAAAAAGAAAATTATATTTATAGGCACTTTCACATACACTTGTAGTCAATTATACTGCAATTCTTTTTAAAAACGCGCTTTTATGACTTTTCGCTATTAAGCTTAAGCTAAAATATTTAATTATTTACCTCCTATTATCATCTACCTTCATTTATAATTAATTGAAGCTGCGTTATATGTGATATTCACAGTGACTTTGTGATTTCTTTTATGCTACCTATTACCAAAAAAGAAAATTTGCTATTTAGCTTCAATTAACATTTACTGTTTCTTAGTTAGGAAAATTGAATTATTTTAAAATAACAATTTTAATTCCATTAAGACCATCATCAAATTAGAAATATATTTTTTTTGGGTTTGTTAAGTAAAATAATAATGATATCATAAAAGAGAAGAAAATATCTCATAAAACCCCAGAAAAAGGTTAAAAGAAGTGAAAAATACATATAAAGTTCTCTTGAAAAAAAAGTATATTCTTCAATAAGCAATAATATAAATATAAATACATCTTTTTGCAGTAGAAATTTTAATCATAAATGAACATAAAAATGGATTATGATGAAAAGTGATAAAAAAAAACATTTCGCTTGTACCCATTAATTACATAATATAAATGACGCTAAATTTGGTCTCTCTTTCCTACCTATTCCCTCTTGAGTTTCAATTTAAATGGAAAAACATAAAATTTGTGATACTAAAAAATTAAAAACATGAGAAAAAAACGTGTTCAAGAGTGATGTAAACAAAAAAAGAGAGAAAGAATTTTGACAAAAGAAAAATTTTAACTCCTCGTCTTGACACAAAAAAATGTTTTGCGAATGAACGTAAAAAATGCTGTAGGTAGAAAAAGAGAGAATTATAATTCAACGAAAGTAAATTTTAAAGTCTTTGAAAAATATTTCCTTTCAAAAAATTTGATGATTGTAAGAAAAAAGAAGTTGAGGAAAACAGTCGACATAGCATGTTTAAAAAATTAAAAAAAAATTTAGCGAGGATAAAAAATTTGTAGAAATTCTTTAAAATCAGTATTAGAATTTGAATTAAGCATGTAACACTCTCTCATGAAATCTTATAAAAAGTCATTTCTTTGAAACGGATCAATTTCTCTCTTTTAAAAATTTTTGCCCCTATTTGAGACCTACCAACCCATATTAAAAAGTCCTTGAATAAAACTTTTGATTGCTAAAATGATGATAACTGTTGATGTTTTATTGAATTTACTTAATAATTACATCTTTCAGAGTTTGAGATTTGATTGGACCTTTGCCTTCGACAAACAATTGAGCGCCTTTATAAGTGCCAATTAAATCACCATTGACTTTCAAATCAGGTGCAACAGCTTCGAAGATTTTTTTCTTCGGATTCATAAATGGTTGGTCAGGATTTCTTGTGTAACCTTCACATGAAATAAGATCACCAGGAATTGAGTTTGGTGGAGGATCCATAATTTCAACTTTTTCTGGAGTTGAGGCACACATGACCATAGCTTCACTCGTTACTCCTCTCATTTTTGCAGGTTTCAAGTTACAGAGAGCAATCACCATTCGATTTTGCATCTGCTCGATTGGCACAAATTTCACAAGACCAGAGACAACAGTTCGTGGATTGGCTTCGCCAACATCAATTTTCTCGAGATAGAGTGAGTCCGCATCAGGATGTCTTTGTACTTCAATTATTTTACCAACACGCATATCTAAGCGACCTACATCGATATTTTCAACGGCTGGTGCTGGTGCAGCAGCAGAAGCTTTCTCTTTCTTTTGCTTTTCAGGCTTTTCTTTCTTTGTTTGTTGCTTTTCTTCGTCTTTTATTTGTGCAACTTCTGTTGCAGGTTTTTCTTCTTTAACGATTTCAGCTTGTGGTTTGTTTTGTGGAAGTGGAACTTGCTTCTTACCATTGGCAGTTTCTAATTGAATTAATTGTTGCTTTGCAATTTCAACTTGTTTTCTCAATTCATCATTCTCTTTTTGAATTTCTTCAATTTTTCGATTTACGAATTCATCTTTGCATGTTGAAAACTGAAAAATTTAAATGGTTATTTTTGAAAAGTTTGATTTTATCAAATAATGACAGTGACTTACTTCACGCTTCAATGCGGCTAAGGTCTCTTCTGCAATCTTGTTATTTGCAATGATTTTATCTAAGGCACTGCTACTCATTTTCACTACTAAATTACGATTTCTGAAAAAATGTCTTGTCAACAACATTCGCTGAAAAATCTTTTCAGTTAAGCAACTTTTTGTTATCCGTTTGACAGTTGATGTTTGTTTGAAAAAATTCGTGAAAAATAAAATATATTAAAATAACTAGGAATGGCTAATGAATTGTTGCGTAAAATACATGATACACAAACATATTTGTATGGTGGATATAAAAATACTCAAGAAACAAATACACAATGGCTGAGCGTAACTAAAATTAAAAAATTTTATTTTTAACCGAAATTTACTCCTGTTTTATCTTACAGAAACTCTCATCACAATTTATTGAGCTATTTAAAATGCTTCAAAATCATTTGAGTCATGAAGTTAATGCAGAAAATAAACACTCTTTCGCAAATCAATCATTTTTATTATGTGCGAGACAAATTACGATCTGCATAAAATATCTTGAAAAAACAACACTAATTGAGAGTTCTCATGAAGTCATTCTTATTACTTCTCGTCAATGCTTCTTTGGTCGTATCTTGTGGTGCTTAGGACGTTTGCAAAATACAATTTGTTCGAAAGGGAAAACTAATAATTTGAATAATGAAGAATGCAGTTTTATTGACCTACTTGATGACATACTCGACTCACTTCAATATTTCTTCAACAATAATGAGCACAATACATCAAATAAAGCTGAAATAAGAGCAAATCTTATGATTGAGAGCTCAAAAATTGAGGAAAATGTAAAAGAGTTGCTTAGTATGGCCATGACATTTTGCAACATTTCACTCGAATTTGATAAACGTCCATTAACTGTTTTGTCACAAAATTTGTTTAAAATTTCTAATGAATTCAAGAAAGAATTCTCTTTAACAAATTCCAATAAGAATTGCAGCTCTAATAATATCAAAGCGATTGAACTTGAAAATGCTTTGTGTAAGTTGGAAAATTATATCAATGATGCTCTGTTGCGATTGGTTTATCAAACATTCAATGATATCAACTCAGATCCATTCTCAAAATTAGAGAACATGAACGAT
Source organism: Polypedilum pembai (assembly GCA_014622435.1). Taxonomy (NCBI): domain Eukaryota; kingdom Metazoa; phylum Arthropoda; class Insecta; order Diptera; family Chironomidae; genus Polypedilum; species Polypedilum pembai. The sequence goes on from JACWBX010003065.1 coordinate 20,389, forward strand.
TCAGCGGTTGAAAAAATTGAAATTGAAAAATTTGACACACTAATTGAGAGATTTTTGCTGATTGGTCAATTTGCGATTTCATTTTGCAAAGACGATGTGAAAATTCAATCAGTTGTTCGGTCGTGTTTAGCATCAATCGAGACACTCGATAGCTACTTGATACCAGCAATATCGAGTAAGACACATGACCCATCAATCGAAATACTGAAACTGCATTTTTCTGAGGAGTCACTTAAGTTGCAAACTCACATTCATTTTATTATCGATACAAAAGCATTTTGTGAAACAATGGTTGATAAATTGATTGAGATGGAAGAAAGAAATAAGAAAGAATTCAATCGTTCACAACTCTTTCAAATGATTGAGCATTCAAATATTCTTTTGACACATTTTAAAGTGAATGCAAACAACTTGAAACTCACAACTGATAAAGTTTTGAAATTTTATTTCAATGATTTTAAATTAATTTTGCGAGAGTGTGAGGCAATTATGAACCACCCAGAACCAATTGAAAATTTTGAAAAACGTGTATTAAAACGATTCAATATTCTCAAAAACACAATCAAGAAAATTGTGAATGCAATCAAAATAAAATCGAATGATTTTGAAGATAAAGAAAAATCGAAGGAAGAGGAGAAAGAAAATTTTGATGAAGAGACTTTAAAATCAAATTATTTTAATACAATTCGTCCCTCTGTTTTGGGATCAATTTTATACCATTCTAAAAGATCTCACAAAAAAGAAGTTCCAAAATTGGAGTCTAAAAGTATTGTGTGTAAATCCCTAGCAAGAAGAGCATCAAGCAAAAGAAATGACAGCATGCGTATGGCAATGTTTAAAAAAAATCAAATTGTTAAAATTGATTTAAATGATGATGAAAAGACGAATAACGATACAGATTTGCACATAACTGAAATTCTTGATCAGCTATCAAATTTATCAATTCACATTACAAAAAATTGAGTTTCAAGTAATTTTATTCCATTCATTAATTGTTAACGAATTTCAATCGATAATACATTTATAAAACGCAAAATTTATTTTTTCGTCCAGATATATAATTTTTTGGATGTATATTGTTGCACTTAATCTATCTACTTAAAGAATTTTTCGTCCATAACCTGATTATTAAGTAATATGCTTCATTTATATTCTTAATTGATTAATAATAATAATAAGATATTTGGATATATATTAATAATTATCCGTCCATGTATTATTATTTTGTATTTTTTGTTTGTGAGTTTCCTTAAAATTTAAATGTGTCTTATGAGAATAGTTAAATAACAAGAACTATAAGGAAAAACAGAACAATAAAAAATAAATAACTAGAATTTTATCACCCAATTACATTAAATGAGAAGAACTTTGTTTCATTTTCTTTGCTTTAATGGCACCAACAGAAATTATTTAATGATATTTGGAATGTTGGTTTTCACTCGAATGCCAAGTTGATTGAAGTAAATGGTAGTACGGGACATGACGGTTCTAAATGTAATGCAGCTGTTATACAATCTGATGCTGCACCGAAATCTTCAAGACTTTCCATCACTTTTCCTAAAGTAAACCTTAAAATAAAATTTTTATTAATGTAGAAATTTAAGAAGTATTGACATATTCTCACCAAATATTTGGACAAGAAGGATCAATTTTAGCAGCATCTTTCAAATACTTTTCAGCTAATCGTGGTTCACCTAGATAATAGTGAGCTTCACCCAAGCTTCTTAAAGCTTCAGGAAAAAGCGGATTGGCAGATACTGCATTGAGGAAGCACTGTTTTGCTTCTTGCCACTGCGATAAGTATACATTTGCTTTTCCTTTCATATACATTACATGATGAGATAAAGGATTTATTGACATTGCTTCTTGAATACAATTTTCTGCTTCATTTGGCAAATCTGAAGCCAGATAGATGTCTGCGAGGAGAATCCAAATTTTGAGTTGAATCGACCATGCTTTTGGTGAGCCGGGACGTGGAGTGAATGAACTTAAAGAACTTGCTGCTTCACTCAATGCATGGTCGAATCGAGATGCTGCCAGTGAGGAAGGATGAATTGAATCTACAAAAATAATAAAATTAAATTTTATTTTTTGAAAGTTGAATTTTTAATAAAAGTCCTTACTCGAATCTTTATCAGAAATTTGCGACGGTTGATATTGAACAACACTTTTTGTTTCAGAATGACGATCATCGTGAAATTCGTATAAACTTCCATTAAATGCTTGTGTTTGAGCTTCATACAATTCCTTCCACACCATGATCATTTTTTGTAATGTAAGTAAAACCGTCTCAGTTCCTTTCAAGTATAATTCAAGATGTGCTCTGACATGCATTAAATTTAAATTATCAGGAAACTCTTCAAGAGCGTCTTCGACAATTTTCATTGCTTCATTTGGTCGATGGCTAGCAGTTAATAAGAGAGCGAAGAGATGAAGACTATGGGCATGTTCAGCTCTTAAAGTAAGTGCTGCTCTGATATGCACGAGTGCTTCAGCTATGTTATAATTGATTGCATGTTGAAGAGCAAGATAATATTCACTCAAATGATCATTGGGATCTGATTGAACGGCTTTCTCAAATGCCTCTATTGCTTGTTTACTGTAAATATCTCGTTCTGATTTGAGAGTTGTAGTGATTGCGAGCTGTTGTAATCCTATTCCAACAAATAATTGAGCTCTCGTTCTCATTCCTTTTGTCTCTTTTCTAAGTGCCTCATATGAAAAGTCGAGACCTTCTTTGATATAGCCTAGTTGCTCATAGCAAATTCTTGCACTCATTAAAAGTTGGACAGTATCATTTGGTGATAATTTTGTTGATTCTTTGAATGCATTTAATGCATGATTGTATCGATTTAAGGACATTAAACTGAGTGAATATTGTCGCCACACATGTGACTCATTGAATGCGAATTTCAATGCTTTTTCAAATGCGTCATGAAGAAATGATACTTGACCCCAACGAACTGTAGCAAGCGTAAGTAAATCATGTACTGCAGTCACATTGCCTAACGCATGAGCCCGTGCATCTCGGAACTCTGGACTCTGCGATAGAACGGCGTCTCGATTTGCAAGTGTTTCTGCAATTAAGAGCAATAAAAGAATTTCTTCATATTTATTCTTAGGTGTGAATTGATTTTTTGTTGTATATCTCTTAGGGATCCAAAGTTTTTTTGCTCCACTCATATCCAATCTACTGTTTTTAATATTTGGCGGAGTATAAATTGTTCCTGAAACGCCTCGCAACAAAACTTCTGCCAATTGGCGAGCGAGAGTTAATCTTAATGATTGTGTTGATTTAGTCTCAAGTGCACCGAGCATACATCGATAGCGTTCAATGGCAGTTTGGAGTTTATCTAATTTTATGAGAACTATCGGTGAACGTTGCAGCGCTGTTTCGAGAATTGCTCCCATACTATGACCATTAAATTCTTGACCTTGTAAATACAATAGACCAATATCAGCCGCACGCTCGAAGCAATTAATCTAAAAATAAAAAGAAAATTTGACGAGAATTTTCTATAGTATGAAAATTTATACATTTTATTACCATTTCGGCCTCTAATTCAGCTGTTTTGTATTTTGACGTGCCTTTGGGATTTTTCGCTTCGATACACAGTCCTTTTGCAGCATATGATTCTGCAAGAATTCTTAATGTTCGCGAACTTAGAACAATTTCTTGCTTCAAGCTATCGATGTCTGATAATTTAAAATGTTCAAGACTTTTATCAAATTCTCCACATGCATAATAAAGCTTTGCTAACAATAAATGAGAGTCCAAGGCTAAGCCTGCTTTTTTCCCCTCTTCACCAACTACAGAAAGTAAATATTTTTTTGCGTCCGATAATCCAATTTTGGCTTTTGCGAAATTGCTTTCAACTGGAGGATTTTCTTCTAAATAACTCTCTAATTTGCCCTCACCAATTAGGAAATTTGAAAGTGCTTCTATACATGTAGAAATCAACAAGAAATAAGATTGAATATTTTTTTAAAAAACACAAATTACCGTGAACTGTGGAAGTTTTTAATTCTTCTGCTAATTCTATTGATTTACTCCATTTGCCTTCCGCTCTGCATTGTTCTATTGTATTTTCTAATTTTCCTGCTCTAGCCTTGGACATTTTTGATGTCTTTGTTATGATTTAAAGTGATGAAAAAAAGAGGAAAATAATTTTCCAAAATAATGTCCGATGATGATTATTGTGTTTACAATTACAACAAGGGAACAATAACTTAAGTGAAAACGAAAAGAGCAGAATAAAAAAATAAAGTGTGTCGATGTTTGTTTTGTTATTTGTTGAATTCTGAATTTTGAATACAAATATTTTAATATTTTCTGAATTTAGAGAAAAATAATGAATGTCATTTCGAGAGCATTTTGTAGACAACTTCTTAATAGATCAAAAGATTATCGACATTCTTCATTACTTCCATTAATTATTAGAAATGAGCAAAATAGAAATTATTCAAAGCAAAAGTTATTTAGAGAAAAAAGTTTTTCATCGTTTTTAATATCATGCGGAATTTGTGCATCAATAGCCGGTTATAACTATTTCAAAGATTATTTCAGTTCATTATCATTATTGCCTCAAGTTGCTGCAGCAACACAAGCTGTCAGTCCAAGAAAACAAGTGAGTAAGAAATTTTTTTAAAAAATTCATATTTAATGGTGAATTTTAGTTTAATTTTATAGCTGACGTTGTTGAAAATGCAGCAAAATCGCTGGTATATATAGAAATACTTGACTCAAAAAGAATGGATTATATGAGTGGCAAACCTTTGACAATTTCAAATGGAAGCGGTTTTATCATCAGTTCAGATGGCTTAATACTAACTAATGCCCATGTTGTCATAAATAAGCCTCGCTCTTTTGTTTCGGTTCGTCTTGCTGACGGAAGAACTTTTCAAGGAATAGTTGAAGGTAAGAAAATTTAATAATCTTACCAGTTGCATAATAATTGAAATATAAATTATTCTTCTCTTCTTTTCCAGCTATCGATCCAGTTTCTGATCTTGCAACTATACGCATTCATTGCAAAAATCTTCCACCAATGAAATTAGGTTCGTCTGCAAATCTTCGAAGCGGTGAATTTGTAGTTGCGCTTGGCAGTCCTTTATCTCTTTCAAATACAGTAACATCGGGTGTTGTTAGTTCAATTCGTCCTTCAAGAGAGTTAGGATTGCAAAATAATGATATCAATTACATTCAAACTGATGCTGCGATCACATTTGGTAACAGTGGTGGTCCATTAGTTAACCTTGATAGTGAAGTGATTGGTATAAATTCAATGAAAGTGACAGCAGGAATTTCGTTTGCAATTCCAATTGATTATGCTAAAAATTTTCTAAGACTTGCTGAAGAGAGAGTGAAACAAGGGAAAAAATTACCAGAAGCTCAAGATCACAAAAAGCGAAAATATTTGGGAATCACAATGCTTTCGTTGACAGAAGATATCATTCGTGAACTCAAACAACGTGGAAGTAATATTCCTGATAATATTACGCAAGGAATTTTAGTCTGGAAAGTTATTCAAGGATCTCCAGCATTTTTCGGCGGATTACAAGCGGGTGACATTATTTTATCAATAAATGGCAAAGATGTCGGTCAATCTAGTGACATTTATGACATTTTATCAAGTGGCAAGGACATGCTCGTGATGCATGTATGGCGTGGAAGACAAAAAATCAAAGTTGCAGTCACTCCTGAAGCAGCAGAGTAAAACACTGACAAATAATTTTATTTAATGTGTCACTTCATAGCTTTTAATTTATTACACACAAAAAATGATATTTGTTATTAAAAAATAAAATTCTTAATCGATTATTAAATCGAAAAAGCTAAAATTAAATGTCATTAAGTAATCAATAAGTAGATTAGTCTTTAAACAATTGAAAATTTACTAAATATTATTGAATTCTATATGTTCACAATTGCCGTTGAAATTGAAAAAAATTTCATAATTTTCTTCATAGTCTCTTGGCAATGGATATTTCACAGAATCGGCTGCCATATAGACTGAACCAATAGCCATTGAAACGTTGCTTTTTAGTCTTAGTAATCGAAGTTCAAATGGAATTTTATGTTTTTCAAGTTCCATGATGAATCCTGGTTTCAAGAGATTCCAGCTAATCCACACTGACCCAACACAAATGACATTTAAATAGCCAGTCTTTACAAGTTCAGGAGAGATTTTCGGTAAAAGCGCGACAATCATTTTTGCCAAAAGTCTTCCAGCATCCACAAAAATAGTTTTGCACAATTCATCACCATCGAGTGCAGCCACGGACATTTTCTGACATAACTTCGCATAGAAAGATTTGTTGAATTTTGCATAACAATGTTCAAGCATGTCAGTACGATTATCAATTTTAAAATGATTTCTGATTAATTTCCATGCAGTTGTTATGTCATATGGACATTTTTCCAAATTATCTTCATGATCGAATACTGTCTTAACTAACTTTTGTGCAATAAACCAAGCTCCACCTTCATCACCTAATTGATGTCCCCATCCGCCACATTGGAATGTCTCTCCATTTGGATTTCTCAACACTGCATTACTACCTGTTCCTGCAATAACAACCATTGCCCCGAGATTCGAAATTGTCATAATACTTCCCATAGTATCACTGCATACGACATAATTTTCGGCAAGATTTGGAAAAGAATGACGAATTTCTTTTTCGAGTGCCGCATTTGTCGATTCTTGCTCGCAGCCAGACAAACTCAAACCAATACATTTCAATTTTGTTGATTGTGGAATTTTTGCATTGGCCTTTGCCTCACTCGCCATCGTATTGATTCGCTTTGCGACTTCAGGAATACCTAGAGTAATTTTTTTCCATCTGCAGATGACTTTAATAATTGCAATTTTAAAAATCATTTACCAATCATCCAATGATTTGATGATTCTCCATGAGCTTTGCCGAGAATTTCGCCAGCACCATTTGAAATTATTAAAACTGAATGAGTTGCGCCACTGTAAATGAAAACGTAAACATATATGGAGCAAAAGGTTATTAACTTTGATCTAGTGAATTTTGTGTTGCTATTTTATTATTTTCCTTTCTCTATTAATGACAAATAAAATAATTTGCTATCAAATCTTATCAGCTGACTTATTGAAGCTTATCAAAAAACAATTTTATAGAGACTATGAAGTGTCTAAAGTACCATAAAGTCGAAAGCACTTATGAGGCAGAATTGTTTATACACACAAAGTATGCATAAAATGAAATAAAAAAGTGCATTTTGCATATCAATAAATCGTAAAAAAATTCATTATTGCACACATTTATTGAACTTTGCTCTTCAAACATCAACAGGTGTGTTATAACAAGTGTCATGCTTTTATGAAAAAAATTCTTCAACTGATGTTTGCATTATAGATAATTTTTAAGCATAAATTAAGTAAATGAGTTATAGAGAAAGAGAAAGAAATGTGTGTCAATGACAATTTGAATATTTTTTTAATTTTTCTATTTCTCACATACAAGCTGTTTTCTCAAAAACTAAACACACACACAGAAACTTTCTTTTAGAACTGCATTTTGAGTAGAAGAAGTGACTTGTCTTCGTGACCTCGCAAACCTTTCAATTATTTAATTGCAAATTCCTATTAGCAAGCTAAAGCATGCGACTCATAAAACTTTTACGTATTTTTCATATCCAGAAATACTTTTACTTTTTTTTCTTCGGTTGCACAAGAATTTGCACATGAAGTTGCATGAGGTGAATTTTTTTTAATGAAATAATAATTTTATTGCTTTGCTTACCCTTCAACTCCCGCAAAATAGACTTCATCCATTATTGACCGACAATTGATTTTTTAATTTTCCCTCACTGAAATTAAATTTATTAAAATCTCGTTAAAATTTATTATTTTAATTAGATCTTTTGTGATAATTAATTTATGTATATTTTTGTACCTATAAAGTTTAACACACAAAAAATTAAAAAACTTTTTTGAATAAAAATAAAAAAATCTTTAAATAGTTTCTAAAAAAGACACGTCCGATCGATCAAATGAACTCAACTAGAATGTGGAGAAAATTTTGTATGTTCAAGAAAGAAATGTAAAGTGGGATTGTTGAATAATTTTTGATGATGGTGTGTTGTGCTCTCTCTCTCTTAATTTTAGGTGTGTGCTTATAATTTTACGAAAAGAACAAGTTGATCAAAATAACAATACTAACTCGTTCGGTAGCAATTCCAGTTTTTTTCTTCTCTCACTCTATAATTTTATAAAGTTTAAATTTTCATTATACATATTGTTGTTGTTGTTAATAGCGAATACGAGAGAGAATATCATATGATAACAATACACAAACGCTATCAAACGCTCACTACAATTTTACAATTTATTTGCACTTTTTTATCACCATCTTTTTACACACATTCTCATACAGTCATATGTATGACTTGGTATTTGCAAATGAAAAAAAGGCTCGTCCACTTTACCAATCTGTTTAAACGGGATCATGTGTGTGCAAAAACACGACCTTGACTACGATATGAGCGAGTGTTCCAATGAAGTAAAGGAGAAAGAAGAGATTTGTATGCATGCATGTGTTGCTTTTTTATTTTAGAGAGTCTTCATAACGGTTCTCCATATTTTTAAATTGCTCATTTCGAGCTTATTGTAGCAAACTTTGGGGGCGATGTGGAAACTTATTTTTTCTGTTCCAAAAAATTTTCATAATTAAAAGGAAATGAGTGCCGAGCACTAAAATTTCAGATTAGAAACTGGATGCTGAAATATTAAAATTTGAGTGCTAAGCACTTAACACATAGAAAACAAGTGCTGAGCATCATAATAAACTTAATTTTTTTAAAAATTCTTGTGCATTGAAAACAGACATTTAAAAAATTAATTAATTTTCAACATAAGATATTAATCTTAAAGAATTTCACATTGACTATTTTCCCCCTAAATAAAATAGCAAAATAAATCGTCAATAAGAATCACGGTGAAAATTGAAAAATTATAATTAAGAAAGAATTTTATGAAGAACGACTAAATGAGCGATGGATTCACAACGGCTACTAAAGCAAGAGATAATAGATCACAACTTACAAGTTAAAGCTATCATCCAGGTGTGTAAAAAGTTAATTTTCTCAAAATACGTCAAGAAAAATTGTAATTGCTAATTATTAAATTAAATCAGATATAAAATAAGGAACATCAGAAGAATTCATAATTAATGACACTAAATAAAACAAAGAATACACTTTATGAGATTCACTAATTAGCTTTATAATTTTTCATCACAAAAACTATGACGAGAAACAATTTTCATCATCAAATACTCAATTATGTTTTTTCTGAGCAACTCCCTTTTCCTACCTCAACATTTTTCTTAAAAAGCTCTTTTTCTTCCTCATTTTAGGATATCTTAGCGTTTCGTGGCTCTCTGCAAGATTTAGAGTTATTAAATGAAGCAGGAAGAGCGAAGCTTGCTCAATTGAGAAAATGTATAGAGAAATTAGATGATTGGGCGAGAGATGAAAATGATCCACAACTCTCAAATGATGTTGACTCACATCGCGAACAATTTTCAAAGACTTTGCAAGCATTTAGGAAAGCGAATATTAGCACAATGTTAGAAATAGAAAAGAGTGACAAAGCAGAATTGTTCACAATCAAGCCTGATGCAGAGCTTCGGCATAGAACCGCAACTAGTCTAATTTCGCAACAAGAGAGTGTAACAGAACGGATGCTTAGTATATCAAGAAATTTAGCTGAAACAACGCAGAAATCGGCAGCAACTCTCGATACGCTTGTTCAATCCTCATCGACAGTTGATGGCACAAACGAAGAGTTGGCAAACACAGCAGGCACAATTCAGCAATCAGGAAAATTACTCAACAAATATGGCCGAAGGGAGACTACTGACAAAATTCTACTCTTTCTTGCATTCATCTTTTTCCTTGCTGTTGTATTTTATATTGTGCAAAAGAGAATGTTCTAAAAAATGTTGACTCTATATTCTATAAATATTATTTTTGTACTTTAATCTTTTTCAAAAAGAACAACTTGTAAGAAAAGAAGATGACTTTGGTGTATGAGTGAGACAAAGACTTGTGTGTAAATATTTTATCAATTATAAAATATTGCAAGACGAAGACACTTTGATGTAAACAAAGAAATCAATTTTAAAGCAAAACTTTAAACATTCATGTTAATTAAAAAACAATTTTATTTAATCAATGTTTATTTTCAAGTGTTTTCGTCTTGATAAATTGTAAATTTTCTAAGCTAAATGAATTTTATGAAAGAAATAAATTTATTGTAACACTATTATAATACTATTCTGCTCAATTCCCTACTTAAGACAAAGTCTTAATAAAAAATTAAAAATTATTGAATTTACATCAGAGAGCAACTCTCTTTTGAATCCACAGCATTCCAATCAATTTCATAATTTGCAGTTGCTTCTAATGAGCTTTTTCTCTTCTCATAAAGTTGTTTAAAATGATTCAACATTTCTCCTTCTGAAACTATTCCACCATGATTTTTAGGTAAAATTGTGGCATCAATGTGGTTTTTTGTCAGCTCTTCCATATTTTTTGTCAAAATCAATCGACTTCTTAGCTTCTCATTTAGTGCTCGCTTCCCAACTTCAAAAAGAAAACTTGCAAAAATCGGTAAATTTACAAAATAATTTTCCTTTTCTCTTCCTATCGTTGCATTTTTAGCACAAGTTGCAAAATCCTTGATGTCTTTTATACTGAAAAGACTGAAATAATGCGATGAAACATCAGTATAATCACTAATCGATGAAATTCCTGCAATTTGGGTTTCTTCTTCTTCAATCAATGTCGCGACTATCAGTGACAACAATCGAATAGCGTCATGCGAGGTAAAAATGTTTGTGTCAAATTTTTTGACTTGAATAAAAATTATTCTTTTGCCATCGTTGTCACGAGAAATTAGTGGGAAGGCATAACCTCTATCGAACAACTGCCACACTCTCTCCATGTCAGCGTCATTTAAAATCAACCACTTTGAAAATTTACGACGAAAAATGAAAAAGTTTTCTAGTGATTTGCAAGCATTGTCGACATTAAATTTTCTTATTCGTAAAAATTGTAGAAGAAAATTGTCATCTGAATTTTATTTTAGAAAAAAATTAATCAAAAATTAGTTAAATATTTCATGAAATTTTTTACCTCTTCGACAATGTTTAATAAAAGGATGATTTGCAAGCCAAATTCTAAGTTCTGATAAGCACTGATTCCTTATATTTTCATTTTCACCCAATTCTATCCTCGCTTTTTCAATAAAACTCTCAGACAGCTCCATAACTACAAGCAAATGACAGCAGCAACTTTTTTCAACTGGTCAGTACTGCTCTAGATTCAAGACAAAACTAACATCGTGTGTCTTACGCCATACGTCTGTGTGTAAAAAGCTAACAAAAGACTAGGTAGATGAAAGCGAATTTTTAAATGCGGAATTAGACATTAAATCATAAAGTATGTACGAATACGAGATGGCAACATAAAATTTTTTTACTCACACACGATGATGACTATTTGAAAATTTTTATTAATAAATAAGTACAAAGCGTAAAATTTTTTCAAATTTATTTGGATTTTCTTGAGCATGTAGTGAACATTACAAATCTGTAATAAAACGCTTAAATATTTTTGATATTCATGATAATTGTTATATAATTTTATCGCTTCTTATACTTCTTTCAAGGCCAACAATAGATGTTCTGCAAAGTGTTGCGTGACTAATTAAATTCGAATGATTATGTAATTGTAAAATTGTCATGACTTTTTATTAACTTAATACTATTACAACATAATCTTTGGCATTAATAGTCGAAATTTAAAAGATGAATTGCATTGTTAGTTGAAACATACAAGTGTGCTTCATCGGAAATAATGTGTCGGCAAATAGCAGAGGCATCGAGATGAAACACTCGCTCAAATGTGCGTAAAGTTCTTAGATCGCACAGCACCATCATGCCTGATTTATTTGCAAATATTAAACTGTTGTTAGAACAATAACATTATAAAATAAATAAAAATTTATACCTAATAATGTTCCATAAATTAATCCATAACGTCCATCATAGTCCATGCATGTTGCCGTAAAATTCCCACACGAAAATTCGCTTCGATTAAATTCTGTTCTGGTGTCAATTAATGATAAAGGAGAGCTATATGATGTGAAAACAAAATTATTATTGTCAAGCCATTTTGAGTTGAAAACTTGTGTTCGATTAAGATAACTATGTGTAATGGTGGGAATATTTGGATCCAAAATGTGAAGTGAATCAGATTTTGTCGTAAGTAGTCGTTCACCCGATGGATTAAAATTAACTGATTTAAATCCAATATTGAGACTCTTGCAAAAATCAAAAGTTTGCAATCCAAGTTCAGAGCTTAATTTGTAAAACGAAAGATCGCTTCTTGAGACGGTCACGAATGAGTCGTTAATAAAATCCATGTCATTTAGTTGTTCACTTGAATTTTTAACTTGTTCTTCATTGTAGCCATTGTCAGCGTCGTATGTGAGTATTGTACCATTCAATTTACAACCACCAATTAAAGTACTTCTTCTTTTTAAACTAGAAATTCTTGAAGTGTTTTCAGATCCACTTGTGAAGAATGTTTTCGTCTCAATTCCATTTTTATTTCTTTTAAATACATTAAATCTTCCTAATGATGATGTGTAGAGATTACTGTGGTCCATTTCGAGAATTGTTTCATAATTTTCACGATGTTGAAAGAAAACGATTTGTTGGCATGTACCAAAGGTCCAATTTGCATATATTTTTAATCTTTCAGCATATTTCATATCTCTTTTAAATGTCCTTTCAAATAGTTCTTGATGATTTTTCATATGAGAGACCATGAGGCAATTTCTGCATTTCTTTTCAAAAAAATGGTCCTCAATTATTTTATCGAATAAATTGCACACTTTTGAGATATTTTTATGGTCAATTTCATTGCAATATGAGAAAATAATCACAAGTTCGTCAATATTTAAATCTGTTATAAGCATTCTTTTGCTTAAATAAATTATCCTTAATTTCTATTATCTTAAACTTTTAATTAACAATTTACACTTTTTAAATAAAAATTTACATGACTTTTAATGTTTATCTTTTTTCACAAATACATGCACAAATTCTAACATCTGATATCCATTAGGGGTTCTCAATTCGAAATCGAGACAACTCGGTTATTTTGTAATATGAGATTAAATTTGAATTTAAAGATGAAATTTCCTAAAATATGAAAATTCATCGAGAACCAATATTTGAAAAATTCTAATAATCACTATTGCGAAACTATAATGTAACCGCCATATTTAAAAAACTATTTTTCAGTTTTTTTCCCCTAAAAAGCAAAATAAATCTTACATTTGATGATGATTGAAGCGCTTTTTATAATGAATAAAAAAGTTGCTATATATTTTCTAGTAACTTCATGAAAGAGAAAAAAACTCCCTTTGTTCATTAGTTATTGAGTATATACTCTCACATAGACAGCCAACAAAAAGACATTGTGAACGTTTAAAATTAAATTTTTTGGAAAATTTCACAAAAAAAGAAAAAAAATTGTAAAATCTAATTAATGGATTATCTAAACGAACAATTAAGTAAATGCAAAAATGATAAACATATATATAAATTACTCTACAAAATAAGGACACAATATATTGTAAATGAGGCTGAAATTGTAAGTAAAAAATAAATTTTGTAAAACACAAAAACTTGAAAATTTTTATTTTGATCAGGAAACGTTTGTTGCGAATGATGGCCTTAAAAGACTGACAGCTCTTTTGAGCGAAAGAATTGGACATAAAACATCACAAGATAATGATAAAATAATAGAGATACTGTTATCAATATTGGGAAATTGTACATTTTACAAATCATCAGCTGAGAAAGCACATGAAGCAAATGTTGCAGAAATTATTGTGGCATTGATCAATAAAACTGATGATAATGTCATTAAAGCAAAGAGTTGCAGACTATTAGGAAATTTAGCACAGTTTGAAAAGACAGGTCTTAAGTTGCAGCAATTCGGTTCCGCATTATGTCTCTCTAACTGTCTCTCAGACGAAGCAAGTCCACTTCTTCTACAAATGGCTGTTCGAGCAATTCGATTACTATGGAGTTCTAAAAAATTCAGATTCGAAATACTTTCATTTGGTTCAATTGTAAAAATTGTCTCGTGTCTGAAATCAACTCTTAAGAAAACCGAAGAAAATCAGTCGAGTGATGAAGACGATGAATTAGCAAATATGGTGATTTTTAGAAGCAACAATAGCTCTGAACCAGATCGACTAATAACAAAAGAGAAATTATCAAATATCATCGACAAGATGCAAAAGCATGATTGCAGAATTGATTATGAAATTTTAAAACCAGAAAAGAGAAAGAGGAACGAATTTGAATTGCCGACATCAAAAGAGAGCATTGAAGTAATATCAGCAATTTTAAAATCTCTTTTGACAATCTCTGCAACATCGCTACCTCAAGTCACTCGTTCTCTACTAAGTGGTATTTCATGTTTTCTATTTCTGATTGAAGAGTCAACAAAGTTTCGCCCAATGTGCTTGAAAATCTTTTCGAATCTTTCCTACAATGCATTCTCACAAGAATTTTTGGGAATAAATAATGAGCTCATACCGACAATTTGCAAGCTTTTACTTAAAAGTCAAGAGAAACCGTTGGACCAGAACGAACAGAAATATTGTCTCGACATCATATGCCTATCGAGCGAGAACGCATGCAACCGATTAAAACTAAGACGCAGTGGTGTATTCAAAGCTATGCTATCGATTGCGAACACAACAACAATTCAAAGCGAGCTAAATCTATTAATCTTTGCATTCTTCCAATTTCGTTTCGACGAAGACGGATTAAATTCATTAATTCAGCTCAATTTAATAAATGTGTTAATTAAAATTCTCGCTGATATTATTGAGTCGAAAGAAGTAGATCACATCAAGATTGACGATCCGAGTCTAGTTGAAGAAAGAAAGGAGGAGCAGCGAGTTAAGCAGCAACAGCAACAACAAATGCAACAACAGCGGAAGCGACGAGCTTCATTCAATATGTCATCATCTTTCAATTGCACGAATAAGTTTATGCGATACGATTCAAGTTCGCCTTCGCATAGCAGCAGTGGTTATGGAAGCACTCAAATTTACAGTCCCACACGCTCATCAAGCGGCTACTCTCCTTTCAATTCGCCAATTAGATCTTATAATGACTATGATTCAGACTCAAACCAATATTCACCAGTGTGTAGCGATAATGAAGATGCAGCTGATGAAGCAGCGACAGTAGTCAATGAACAAAATGATTTTGACATACTTGATTTTCTTTACAACAATGATGAGATCGGAAAGAGTGTGAATGAGAATTCAGAACAAAAGAAAATTGCAGAAATCGATGAGGAAACAACGAGCCTCACAATAAACGATTTCGAGTCTGACGATGATGAACAAGAGACTGATAAATCAGACATTTCGCCTAGCAAGAAATCTGAGAATATTCCCGAGACATTAAAATCAATTGAGTCCGATCAGCTACAATTTATTTTATTGCTTCTATGGAAGGTTTCGATTAAACATAGCGATCAAGCGGCATTTACTCGCGCATCAAATTTATCAACTCTAATTAAAGTCTGCGGACTTGTGCAAAAGCCAAATGGAAAGATTTATCAAATCCTACAGAATATAATGGAGCAGACAAGAAACTTTGTGCCAATTCTGTTGAAGCAAGATTTAGTATTTCAAATCAATGAGCTTTCATTTCCAATTTATAATCATTCAAATTGCTACTCGTGTAGTAAAATGAAAGTGATAAGTCGAGAGTTATTGAAAGATATTGCAAAAGTAGCAGAGAGTGGCTATGGAGTTGGAGAATTGACGCATAGTCTTTTGACGAATGATGAAGAAATGAAGCTGAAAATTGCCATTAAAGTGTTATATGTGATTTCATCATCGGAGATTCTCAATCATTTTCTTTTCAAATATAGTGCTTTAGATATTATAATGAATATCATTTTTGCCAATACAAATTTGTCTGTTGAGGCGTGTAATGGAATAACAATTATGTCAAATAATTTAAATATTCAAATTTCATCGGAAGATGATGTACTTCAACGAATCATTCCCGATGACTTTGCTGAAGACGAAAAATTGCTCACGAGCGAAGGTGAAGTCGTAAAATTTATTTTAAAAGACGGCGAAGTGTCATTTGACAAAGAAATTTTGAAGAATTCGAGCGAAGTCTTTCATTCGATGCTCACGGGGCATTTTCGTGAATCAAACTGCAATGAGGTTAATTTCCCTAACTATACTGTTTTGGGCATGAAATATTTCTTTCAACTAATGAAAATGGAGATGAATGGGAAGCTAAAACGAATTGCGCCTCGAGTCAACGACATGGACGCTATTCTTCAAGCATATGAGCTCTCAATTCTTTACATACTCGTCAATATTCAACAACCACTTTTGAATGTCATCAAAACTGTACTCGATGAGACAAATGTGCAAAAGATATTCGAATGGTCTTTGAGAAATATCAATCAAGATTTGTTAATATCCTCAATTTGCTACTATCTTTGTTCAGAAATTGATGGGCGTTCAAAATTGAAAATATTTCTTGAGGCAAACAATTCTACTTATAGCAAAGAATTTAGAAACCTAATTGTGGATAGTATTTCAATGAAATGCAAACCTCAGGATGACTAAAAAAATCAACTATCACCATATTTGTCTGAAAATATTTAAAAATTAAATAAAAAATTTAAAATTAATTTTCTCATTTTTTCATCTTTTATTTTTTTCTTTTAAGTTCATCTTTTTCATCGGCTCTTTCTTCTTTCATTGTTTAGCAAGTTGAGTGGACAACATTTAAGGAGTGATGTGAGCCCATTCAACTTGTTTATTTTCACAAAAAATTTGATTCATGCTTGCTTTTATTTAGTCAATGATGTGATAGAATGAAAAAAAATGAAAATTTTCTTCTCTCCATTCCACACAAGTGGAAGGAAAATGCCTAATGTACTCTCGCGTTGGGATAATCAAAATAGATTCAATTTTAGATTGGATGGTGCTGGTGGTGTTAATGCTAAAACCTTTTTCCATATTATTTACAAAAAGTCTCTCTTCGTTTTTTGTGTATCGCAATACTCATTTGTACTTTTGCTTAAAGAAAAAAGTTTTACTTTTTGTGTTTATGTTAGAATTTATGAGTTTTTACAACACTTTTATTATAGGTCTTAGTGGCTGATTTTGAGTGTTATAAAAATTCATAAGGAATAAATTTCTCTTATTAAATTCTAGATTTCAAAAAAGTTATTCTCTTTTTCGCTTGTGTTCTAATATATTTTTTCTTATCCTGTCCAGTCCGTTATGTCATATGTGAGTTATGTCAAAAGAGTAAGACTAAGTGATTAAAGAAATGAAAGCTTTGTAGATAGATACTTCAGACACAGCATATGTAGGTTTCTCTTCTTCTTTCTTTCTTAAAAAATCGAACTCATAAGGTTTCTTGTTGGCGTATTTAAGTCTTTCGTTTTTTTATCGTTCTTCAATATATAATAGTGTATGTGTATATCATGCATTAAACTCAAAATTGCACATAAACTTTTTAAGTTTTTTCTCTCATCCATTCACTGTTTTTTGGAGAACTCTATTAACGCATTTGTAATATAAATTAACTAAAATTATTAAATTTTCTATTTTTGACTTTATTTGTCGAACTATGCAGTTTTACGTACTTAGAAAGCTTTAAATGACAGCAGAATTCAGAAATTAGAAATTAATTTAAAAGTTAACAAAATGAAGTTATGTACGTTGAAAAATTGAATTTAATTCGACCGTTTAGTTTATAAATAATTTGATAATAAAAAAAAATCCTGTAAAAATTGCATAAGATGCGCTAAAATTTCTCAAGAATACTTTCATTCCATATTTTTCTTAATAAATCACAATCAGTTCCTATGTTATTGAAAGGATTTTTACTCTTTGCTTCCATGTGTTGTAAATGCAGACATTTAAAAAAAATTTTCATCATTTTTCACTGAAGGTTTTCTTTAGATACATGTGCAAATTGCTTTTGCAGTAGATGCTCGTATTTAAATCCACATGGACAAGAAAAGAAAGTCAGTGTATTTTGCATTTTTATGAAATAATAAAAAGTCATCAAGTAAATGTAGCTTCTGTCAAATAATTTTTTCTGCAATTTTTTCTTTTCTCTTTTTAATAGTTACAAAAAAATTATAAATGAAACACAAAAAAATTGTACAATAATAATTAAGACTAAGAAAAAGCTCCTGACAAAAAGAAAGGAACACCACACAAATATGAACTATTACTTTGTTGCGACAAAAAATGAGAGTAAGAGACATTTAAAATCGGATTTAATTTGTAGAACTTTAGACAATTGCATCGTTGTTCCTATTTGTATAACTACGTATTAATGTTCTAGATTTCTTTCTTCTCCATGCATTTTTGTATTAAAAAATTTGTCCAAGAAAAGAGAAACTAATGTCAAAATTGTGTCCAATGTGATAGTTTATAGGATGGATGAGAGTGTAAATTAATGATTTGGGTGGCAGGGAAAGGAGATTTTGATGATGATTAAAACGTTCATTCTATTACCGGCAGCAATGATGACGACAAAGTTGACTATCTTCGATTTATGAATCCGTTTGGAGTTTGAGGGCTGTTCATGAAGACAAGCTCGACTTCCACTAAAAGCGGAAAGTGATCACTCGGTATTCGCGGATGTGGACAGCCAACAACTTTATTTTCTCGCAACCAGTCAGATGATAGTGGACCGAGTAATCCCAATGGAACCAAGCCTTGTTTCGAGTAAAAAATATAGTCGATAATACCTTTAAAATCGAATGTGAAGTTGGTATAGGGCATTGTGTCTTCACTATATGCTGATGCAAGCTTAAAGGAATGAGTAAATTCATTGGCTGTATCACAATTGGAGATCTTTTGCAAGCATGATTTGTAACCGAGCTCTTTAAAATCCTGATGATCCATCGACACGCGACCTGTGCTTAAGAATTCGATGACACCTGAGTCGGGCAGTGAATTAAAGTCACCACACAGGAGCAGTTGAACATTGTTACTATCATACTTCTGACCTGGCTTAAAGCTGTGACACACCTCATCGAGGATTGTTTTCAATTCATTTGACAACATCATTGTCTGAATGAGTTTCACATCGCAAAATTCTGGGTCCCAGTGAATGTGTGCTGTGCATACGAGAATCGGCTGTGAAATGGCCGCTTGCTCGGGTGATAAACCTTCCCATGCGTTTTCCTTCACCTTTAATACAGCTGCTAGACCAATGTTGTCTTTAGGCATTACACGATTGAGCATATTATCAGATCCCTCTGCATTTGCCATAGCTAATTGATTAAATTCCACCAAATGCTCTTTTATCAGTGTAAATCTGTGAGAATTGAAAATTTGATAAATTATAAAATTTTTAAATTTTTTTTTATTTTAATTCACTCACTTGTTAGAACGGAAGAAGATGGCACAACCGTCAACATATTTTCTATCATTCTCTGACATTGTCTTGGCTCGTGATTTAGGCGAAAAAATACCTTCGTAGCCGTCATTTTTAAGTTCAGGTTTGAAAAAATTATAAAACTGATCTGTTTCAACCTCTTGTAAGCATATTATGTCCGCTGAGTAATGTCGAATTTCATCCAAAATTGCCTATTCATACATGTGTATGTGTGGGATGAGCAGCAAAAGAATGAGAGAGAAGAGAAAATAATGGTATTATGAATTAATTTATTGTTTGTCGAAGAGAATAGATCGAGGTGATTCATACATACCTTCTTGCGATACTCCCATGCGAGCGCCCAGCTCGGGCAATAGCCATACATTTGCCTAGTTGCATACTTATCGCAGAGGACGTTATAGCACATTACGGTAAATATGCCTAAGTATTCATAAAGAGATATGAAAAAAAGAAAGAAAGACACGAAAATGCGAAAGTTAATAATTAATTTTTAACAATAGCGAAAACAAAGTATTTATACAAAAGTGAAAGATTATGTGCTGTTGACTTACATGCTGGCCTCGATCTATTAGGTCTTGCAAGAGGTATCCATGGTCTTTGAGGCGGTGATGTGCCCGGGACAGTGACTAAATAGCATAAAAAGAAAATACGAAAAATCAAAAATGAGTTAAAACTGACATTATGGAACGACATAAAATGATTGACATCAATGGTCGTTTATAAAATTATTTACTTATTATTTCTGGTTCAGTGGCAAAAAATTTTAGCATAAAAGACACAACAATCACCAAAGAGAGAGAAATGGAAAGATAATTTTAATTTTTTATATTTTTCTGGGTCGATGAGCAAAAAACTTCTTGGCAGTATCAGTAACAGTGCGCGCACCGTCAGCAGCAAGAAACGAGAATGAACACAATTATCGTGCCTTGCCAATTTTCTAAGAAGCACACAAAAAACAATCTGGTGTCCAAAAAAAGAAAAAGTATTTTTTGAGGCAATTCAAACATAATGTTACGATTCAGTGGCTTTAAAGAATAAATAAAAGAATCACGATTGTGATTTTTTTGTTGTAGATGCTGTTGATATTGACTTCAATACAATTGGCAATTCACTTCTTTCTCTTTCGTACGCTCAGGTCTTTTTTATTATTTTACAAATAGAGAGTAACTACTTGAGTAGCACGCGGCTGCAATTTTTTCGCATCGTGATCATAGGAAAGAAATAAATCTATAAACAGTTGAATTGGAGATTAATTCAAATGTCTCACTCTCTATCGAATGTGAATTAAAAGATTAATATCGACAAAAAATCTAACAAATTGAAATTTAACAATTTGATCTTGACTGATATGTTGCTTGTCTGTCTTTAGTGAATTTACTGACATAGAAAACCGGATTAAATTGATATAAACGACATTTTAAGGCTCGCAATTGAAACAATAATCTCTAATAATTCCTTTCTCTACGTATGTGTGATGATGGTGGTCATGAGTAGGAAAGTGAGAATAGAAAATTAATTGATTTTCGTGTTGAAGTTATCTTTCATCTTTCATCGAATGTGAAACGAAAAAAATGCCAAAATCTCAACCTAAATTTCATGTATAAAAAAACTGATTGACATTAATATTTGATTGATAGTTATAGTCATAATTTTTAGAATGCTTGCAAGCAATGCTTGTTCTAGATATAAATCAAATTTCTAAAGCCTAATTAATTTTAGAGCTAGAAAGAGAGAGTAATAAAAATTTTGATTAATGAGAAAATATCAATGAATTGAGAGATGCCAGATCGGTATTATTTTTTTAGCAGCAAGCGGCTGCTGACTATCGAGCACAAAAAATGAGATTAACGCGTGAGTAGCAAGAACTTATAAGAAAAATTACAATGGAGAATAGAGAGGTGATTATTATAACTAACAAGGCGATTTCAAACAATCATCCATTCATATATCTTTTTTCCACACTCATCAATGGCATTAGAATAAAGATGCTTGCAAGAGAGAGAGATGAAGTAATTAAAGAGAATTTTGAAATTTAAATCTAAATATTGAGAGAGGTGAATTCGATTTCATTGTTTTCGGACAAAGGAAACAAAATCAATTGTAATCTGATACTAAGCACACTTTGTGAAGTTGAAAAAAGCATAGAAATGTAAATAGAGGCATTCATTGCAGATTTGAATGAGTACAAATAATAAACGAGTGAGCTAGAGAGGAAAACTATACTACACTCCATTCACAAATAACACTGATCCAAAATAAGAAATTTAGTCCACTTTTTCATGCTTTTGATTTCATAGAAAACGAAAAGTAAAGGAAAAAAAAGAGTTTTCCCGCTTCACGTTCTAATCTAAATGCTACATTAATTTCACATTTTATAACTCTCATTTCTCCTTTCTCTCATTCTATTGCTTTCTTTGCTTATACAAAAGCTCATTCGTAAACATTGTTTTGAATGATTTTCGTATTCTATTATCAAAAAGCGTTCAAATTATTTATGCTTCATTAAGCACTCAGACCTCGATATTCTTCTAGGTAGCAAATGGCTATAGCAGCATGAACACTATCTCTTAGTACAGAGGTAAATAGATTCATCGTGTGGATTGCGCTTATAAAGTTGAAATGTTGATTTAATGATTGAAAACAGAAGCAATTTCCTTTCCATATTTCAATCTTACTTATTTTCCCTCAATTCAACTACAGCATGCTCTTTTCTCGCGTGGTTAAAAAAGATGCATGAACACATAGTAATTATTTTGTAACATTCAAACTCACATATAGTGAAAGATTTTTTAGTTTTTTTGGGAGAAGTTTTATTGTGTCATGTCGAGTGCAAGATTAAAGCACGAATCGCTGAGACGATCTCTAATTAATACAATTTTTACACGCTGTCGTGTGACAATTTCGATTCGAGAAAGCACGAGGGCAACTGCTGATAGCATTAATTTTTTTTAATTTATGTGCTTAGATTTCACTTCCATTAAGTGAGTGCATCGAAACTTATCCGATTATTTCAGCAGTCGCGCGCGATTTTTTATATATGTTGAATGAGACACACTCTGACAAAACTAGAATAATAAACTCTTGTAAGAGTTGTGCAAGAAGACAAGAAGAGGAAAAATATAGATTAAAGCTTAAAAATTAACATTCACTTAAAATGGAAATTAAATAACGTGTAGCATGTGGATCTACGGATTATCGTCTTGATAGATAGTCGTCTTGCTCTATCTCTATTCCTCTTTTATTTTCTCATTGAATAGGCAGTTGCAATGCACGATAAAGATATCTTGTTAGTAAGCGTTAAAGATAAAATCCATTTCTCTGACACTTTAATTAACATTCAAGTCATTTATTTTCACACACACACGTCGATGTTCGGTCGACAAAGTAGATTTGCTTGTTTTCGCACGCCCAATACATATCAACATCGCAATCATGATAATATATTTTGGTCAAACTTGCATAGACTCATTCAAACTTTCATTTTTCATTAAATGTTGCTACTCCACGCCAATAAACCAAAATAACAAGTAAAATGAAAGCATGTACTTTATCAATACGTTTCGCATCGCAGTAAACACGAATAAAACAAGAGGCACGATGAAGAGAGAGAGAGAAAAAAGAATTGCGGTCAGAATGTTACAAATGATAGAGAAAGCTGAGAATGTTGTTTTTGTTAAATGGCAATTGTCGTTCTGAATCGTTGCGCTTCAAATACGCTTTTATTAGCAAACACAAAAAAGTCATGTATATTTTGTGAAAAATAACGACAATGAGAAGTTTCACCTTCTTTTTATGCTATGTTCTCTCATTTCTAGCAAAACTTTAATGAATCACGTCACCGTGTACTCATCATTATCATTATGCAGCAGCAGTAGCTATTTACTATCATTTTCATATCTCTCGTACTTCTCTCTGACTCGAGTCACTTAAATAAATTTTGACATCAGGTGAAAGTAAACCGCAGTAATAAATTATTTTTATAAGAGTTACTTGTAGATAAAGAAAATAAACTTTCTTTAAAAACAAAAACTTACTCTCCTGACAATTTAATATCCCTTGATTATGTACTGAATTGAGCATGCAATCACAGAGTTTTATAGAGTGAAGACGATATTGAATAATAAATAAATTGTATATAGGAAAGAAAAATGAACATTTTAGCGTGTACTATGTCCAATTAATTGTGATTAATGTTATATACCGTCTTAAGGAAGAATGAGAGAGAAAACTATAAATAATAAATGAGAGATTGGCTATATATACACAGATAATTGGATTTGATATGTCGCAAGACAAATGAGGTCAGTAATATTACGATTGTACTTACTCACAATCGGACTGGACTGACAAATTAGTCATTCATTTAATTCGTTCTCAATTTTTTTTTGTTTCGCATTTATTCTTTTTAGCTAAACTAAGACTCGCTCGCGTTTTTCATCATTTATGTGACCACTGGCGAACGTTTGTCAGCAATGACGAAACAATAGTTGGTCGACAAATGGAAGAGAGACGCGAAATTATTCTGTACATGGTGATATATTATTTCATAATAGCAAATGGCGTGAGCAAAATGAAAGTAATTTCCTTAAATGAAATTTAGATGAAACGCAGCAGCAAAGAAAAAGGTTTTAAATTATCGTCGATCATCATGAAACTACACAGAGTGCAGCAGCGTATTCCAAGAAAAATAATGCTATATTAAATTCAATTTTCTATAATCTACAATCTTTCACATTCGCCGAGTGCGCACTTTCGCATTAAAATGGCTAGATGAAATTTCAATGAGAGTCGATTTTCACTTCAATTAACACCATCTATAAAAGAGCGATATCAAAAAAAGAGAAAATGAATAGTTATTGCACATGAGAATAATAATAAAGAAAGAGAAGGAGAAAGATCGAGAGCGAATCGTTGCGAAAATAAAATTACTTATTTTTTCGTATGAGAATCAATCAAGGTAAAGACATTAGATTGAAATTTTTGAATTTGAATAAGATTTCACATAAAAAATAAATATTTTTATTGCGAATTATAAAAAGACCTTCATGAGATCAATTTCTTCCTATGCTACAAAGTTTTTATTTGTCCGTTTTTTATTGAAAAACTTAATACGAGTGTCATTAATGAGAATTTAAAACATATAAGGTATCGCAGTGATAATTTCCGATTGATAAAACTCTCTGACCTAAATTTTATGTATATTGACGAACGATGCACACACACATACACGCATACTTAAAACTCTTTTTATGCTTACATTCCCTTAATGCACTTCTCAATGCTTATTGTCATCGTCTTTACCGCACGCCGTACTCTCGTGTATGCTCTGAAACGTTTGCTTTTATGAAATTTTACTTTCACTATTTTCATTACACATTTTAGTGTCGTTTACTCTGCTTTTCTCTTTCCGTGATTTCTTGTTTAACTTTTCCTTTGCTCGTTTTTCTTTTTCTCTGCTCTTTCTTCTTTAATTTCTTTAATAATAATGAAAAAAATTTTTTGAAAATTGATTGCTTGTGGGTTTCTTTTTTGCTGTTGTTGTGTACTGCAGTGCAATTTCAATACATTTATAATTCATGAAATTTAAAAATTATTATTCGAACGGAGTTCAAAATAAATAATCACCATAAATATTGTCTATCTGCTGTAAACGTACAGATAATGATTATTTTGGAAATTAACGTAAAAATAAGTGAAACGAGGGGGATTAAGTGTAAATAGTTAAATGTAGTTGGTATGAGAATAGATGAAAGCAGAACATGAATCATCATAATCGAATGAGAGTCTTTCGTAAATTATGTATGCAATTCAAAAATTAAATCGACTTTATGTTCAACAATACGCAAAGAAAATAGAACGACAATTTATAAAATGTTTGATAAAATGAACGGGAGGTAGACACCTTTTACATTTCGTGAAAGTTTAATTAACAATTCAAGTTCATGTTTTATAATAAAGGCGTCAATTAAAGAAAAACTCTTTTATTCATTCAGGATTTATTGAGCATAGACTTAATTTCATGTCAATTTCTCGACTCCTTCTCCTCCTTCTTTTTCTTATCAACATACGTCGTCATCAGCATAAATTATGGCCTATTATATAAATCAATACAATCAATGTGTAGGCGCAAAAGCTATCACATAAGTTTTGTAGACTAGAAAAAAAACGTGTTTTCCTCCATTTCATCATCTCTCTTCCCATATTTTCCACAATTGCACAATTTTTATAAAATCAATAAATGGTAAACAACGATGTAGTAAAATAGAAGAAAAAATAAACACAATTCATAATTTTCTTGTTTTCTTAAAAAGTTGTGTGTGTGTGATTGCAAAGTTTAATTGCAGCACCACTTAATTGAATAATTTTCTCTTATTTTATTTTTTAAAATTATAATTCATTCTTTTATATCATGATAATAATAAAATTACAAAAGACTTTCTTAACAATTTAACAAAAAATATGTATAAAATAATGAAGCAAGCATATTTTTATCTCTTTGCCTTATCAAGTACAAATATAATAAAATTTATTAACCCTGCATTACTCTTTCATTTTTTTCTCAACACCAATATCTCAATTTCCATAAATTTTAAGTCAATACGCTCGAATAAAATTTATGCAAATTTATTTATTAATTTTTTAGCTTTCTTTTCATAATCAATTATGAAGTTCTTGCTGTAATGAGTAATGCAGGGTTAAAGATTGAAATTAACTAAAAGTTTTCACAGATATGTAATAAATTGAAGAAATTAATCAAATGATGTAGTGGAAAAAACAGACAATTAAAATACAACAGAGTATAAGTGTAAAGAGTAGGCAATAATGAAAAAGAAGAAATAGAAGAAAGACTACACTCTCGCATACATATTTCACAGTAAAACAAATATGAATAATTGAGTTTTGAGATTTTATCGATTGTATAAATTTTATGTATAAAGATATAATGAATCTAAATGGAAAGTACTTTAAAGAGTCTATGTAAGTAATACTTGTAAAATAAAAATGAACTTCATTAAATTAAAATTACATAGTTGTAAGTATGTTGCAACTGAATGTGTTTTCATTATTCTTCGCCCTTTCTTTCTCTATTTCTTCTCTTTCTTAAAGCCTTTTTCTTCTTTTCACCATTGTGGGTGGCAAAGAATTTTGACGAGAGAAGAAAAATCACTGCAATCAATATAACACGAGTATTTGATTCTTCCTCTTTCGTCTAAGTGTATTGAATGAGAGAAAAATTCATCAGAATGGCTCAATATATATTATTGATGACTTAGAACATTCTTTAGCATATTTTTAAGTTTTTTTATTCATTTTGACATAAAAAGATCTAATGTTATAATCAAATGTATAATTTGAATGCAGTTAAAAATTCATTTTAAAGTTGACCGTCATATTAATTTTTTTTTCTGTAAAACATTTAAAAATGCGCTAAAAAGCTCTAGTATGATGAATACTTTCTGAATATAGTTTAAATTTATGGTTGATGTACAATCATTTGACAACCGGTTATGATTGAGTAGATATATGTACACACATGTAGATGTGCAAAGATCATTCTAAAATACAATCGCCAGACGTGCACATATGATGCTAATATAGGAAGTTGCTAAAAAAGAATTGATTGAAAACCATAGGAGAGTTAATTTTCGAATGGAATTAGTTCTTTGTATCTTTTTATCCCTGAGAGATCAGGATTTGATCAAAATTGATCGTTGTGCTTTTTGATTCGACTAATTGAGCCAATAAAATAATCTCCAAACAAATTGAACATGCCAAAATGATTAATTTGAATTTACTACTGCTTGCTACAGGTAGCTCTGTCATGCATACTTTAATTTTTTTGTCTCTGTATAAGGAGTTTTAATCATTTATACTCTCTTTTTTCGAATCATAATCGGTTGTCAAAAGTGCGATAAAAAGATTCATTCTTAAAATTCAATTACTTTTTTCTGCACATTTTATGGCTATTTTAAAAGATAAAAGAAAGCAATAAAGACACTTGTAGTGAATGAAATAAAAAATAATAAATTACTTAATTAACTATCTAAGAGACTTTCAAAGATCATTTTTATGAGTTTCGAGCAATTGAGAGAGAGAGAGAAAAAAAATGACACAAAGATGAGAGATTGTGTTGTAAGATAGTGTCATTACATTTTTAACAGCATAGTCATCCAAGACAAGTTGTTGTAAAGTGAATTGAGGATATTCCTTGCTTGTAGGTTTAATTTAATTTAGGTAGTGTTCAACAATCTCTTTCTTTTGAGTATATCATTCAATTTTAATCAAAAAGAAGTAAGAGGGTTTGAGTTTGTCCTAAAAAGTAACAAACAAACGACATCAATTTAAACAAAAAAATCCCAAGCGCAAATTGCTTAACCACAGACCATTATATTTCATCGCATATTTTTTTTCTTGCTTTTCTTTGTCTTAGACACACTCTCTTCTCGTATTTCTTTCAAAAGCCCAGAATATAAAAAAATAGTTTCATATTGAAATAAATAAGCGACAATTTTCCACTTAGAATTGCAAAACAATTGTAAATAATAGCTTGCCTTCATAACACACATTCGCGGCGGTACTTTGCTGCTCGCGTTCTCTCATGCTTTATGTTTATTGCACCCGACAGGTATTTGAGGCATATACACAGTGTGAAAGAGAGAATGCGAAAATATATAAAAAAGCAAAATAATTCTATGAGCTGTTAATTTCCAACTTGTAGCTATTCTACTCGAATATACCCGAAAGCAGTCAGTCATTCAATCAGTTGAAAATGTTATGCAGGAATTGAAATGTCGAGCAATTTTCAATTTCAACATTCCTCAATCACGAAGATTGAGGAAAATAAAATCGACATTTACGATTCTTATATTGCAATAGAATGTCAAGAAAACGCTAAAATTTATTTTCCTTGCCTCATGAGAATGTTTTTAATCAAGTCTCTCAAAGAAAAGCAAGTTTTTGTTTTTATTCCCCAAGAATGCAATGACTTGCAAAGAGGATATTACGCAAGACTAAATTTAAAACCACCTGAAGAAATTAAATTGTATTGCATTTATGAAAGAGTTCATTTACACCGACACCGACAAATAGTCATGACATGTACGGCAATTTTTCACCTACATTAAACGATCGCAAGAACGAGAGCTTGCATTGAGTTGAAAGCCACATGATACATGATTTTT
Source organism: Polypedilum pembai (assembly GCA_014622435.1). NCBI lineage: Eukaryota > Metazoa > Arthropoda > Insecta > Diptera > Chironomidae > Polypedilum > Polypedilum pembai. The sequence continues at coordinate 49,104 of JACWBX010003065.1, forward strand.
TTTATATTTAATACTTTATGAAAGTCATTTAGAACTTGGAGAAGAGGAAAAATATGATTTCAATTAATAAAGAACTTCTCTCGCATACACAAAGTCTTTTTAAAGAAGAGAAAAATTTATTTGTGCCATAAATTCCTCCTTATGTAAAAACGTGGATTTAAATTTCATATTTATAAAAAGTAAATAAGAAGAAGAGTAAGCAGTGGCTTTTTTGATGAGTTGAAGCGATCGTCATTGCCGCACTATGTTGGCACAAATACATTACATAATTTGCTAGCGTATTTTCAACTTTATGAGAAAAATAAGAGTGGAGAAGAGAGCGGCAGTTTTTAAAGTTTCGTCCCTGAACCACTAAGGTAAACCAATCGTCAAAATAGAAGAAGGAAAAAAGCACTTCTGAGCTCATGGTGAGTAAGTTTATTTGTCTTATATTAAATCGCAACAGGGAAGCTCAATTGTTGTAATACTTGAAGTTTAA
>JACWBX010003065.1:49601-70985 GCA_014622435.1 Polypedilum pembai
TTTATGAGTTTCGAGCAATTGAGAGAGAGAGAGAAAAAAAATGACACAAAGATGAGAGATTGTGTTGTAAGATAGTGTCATTACATTTTTAACAGCATAGTCATCCAAGACAAGTTGTTGTAAAGTGAATTGAGGATATTCCTTGCTTGTAGGTTTAATTTAATTTAGGTAGTGTTCAACAATCTCTTTCTTTTGAGTATATCATGAGAAGAGGAAAAATATGATTTCAATTAATAAAGAACTTCTCTCGCATACACAAAGTCTTTTTAAAGAAGAGAAAAATTTATTTGTGCCATAAATTCCTCCTTATGTAAAAACGTGGATTTAAATTTCATATTTATAAAAAGTAAATAAGAAGAAGAGTAAGCAGTGGCTTTTTTGATGAGTTGAAGCGATCGTCATTGCCGCACTATGTTGGCACAAATACATTACATAATTTGCTAGCGTATTTTCAACTTTATGAGAAAAATAAGAGTGGAGAAGAGAGCGGCAGTTTTTAAAGTTTCGTCCCTGAACCACTAAGGTAAACCAATCGTCAAAATAGAAGAAGGAAAAAAGCACTTCTGAGCTCATGGTGAGTAAGTTTATTTGTCTTATATTAAATCGCAACAGGGAAGCTCAATTGTTGTAATACTTGAAGTTTAATATTCATCATTTAACTAAGCATATTCTAGCAAAAAAACTCTGTATCACCTCTTTTATGTTTCTTCTCACCATTCACATGCTAATAAGAAGCGAAAACATTTTTTTTGCAGCTAATGTGATATGCAAATAATTTTGTTTTTGTTTGTGTGATTCGCATTTTTGACTAGTTTGCTACTCTCAACTCTCAGGTAAATTTATTTTCTATAAATTTTTCACTCTCCTCTCTTACTCTCTTAGACATTTAATGTCAAATGCCAATTGGCATTTTACGTTTCATCCGCACCCTAACATCAGTAAGAGACAAAGAATTTGTGTTCTTGTGCAAATTAATAAAAACTTTTTTAACAATTTTTCTTGGCAAAACTAATGACTTATGAAATATTCTTCTTCTCATTTTGCGCCCCTTCTAAGAAAATTAAAAAGAATAACAATTTAATTGCTATTCACTGTGAACATTTAGCAGAGATTTCTTCTTCTTCTTTCTTCGAACATTAATTGATACTATAAATTGATTAGTGATTCTAACAAAACGCGATAAATATGCTCAATCGAGTATATAATAAAAAGTGAATGGAATTAAAGGAGTAAACAACGCGAGTGAAAAATTAAACAAAATAAAAAATGTATGGTATAAATAAAAACTTGTTATGGCTTAGCAGCAACAGTAGTAGCTGGCAGTTGTGCAAGTGCCCTTTTTTCAGTCTTTTTGTTCAATTCATATTACATATATACATCGTTAGAGACATATTTCTAAAAGCACGACGATGTTACTTAATTTAAATGCAAATCTCTCTCACTCTCCTTCTAATGTCTTTTCCAGGCATATATCTGCATGTGAGAAGCATACAGACACAATCAAATATGAACATTGCATGCTTAAAAAGTGAATATCGTAAAATAGAAGATTGAAGGTATTCATCTCTAATAATATACTCTTTTTAAGAAAGATAAATTCAATTCAATTCAATCATCAATTTAGCTAAGCTTCTTTCTCTTTTTCTCAGCGAATTAACTCAACATTCTCTCATACATATGTTTGAATCGTACATAACGTGTATGTAAATGGTAAAAATGGCAATTTGATAGAAAATGAAAGTGGCTGACTGAATGGATGACGATGTGAACTAAAGCTAAAGCAGAAAAACGAGAAGAAGATTTCATAGAAGCGAAAATTTTGTTATTTTCGCATTCATGCGTATTCAAACGGTGTATGCCATTGAAATTGCTTTATTTATTCTACTTATTTCATGTTTTTTTCAAGGGACAAGGTTACTACTATTATAACAATAAATACTGATCGAAAATTGAAACTGAAATTTCAATTATTCTAATAATTTGTAAACTAACTAGCCGTAAACTCTACTCAATGACCATCTGACGCTCTACAATGCTAAAAACGCTGTTCAAGCGTAAATTTGCAATTTAAACAATTTACGCCTCTCAAAATGGAATTTACTTTTATGCCTTTTTAGTAAATACTTTTTTCGTGCAGAAAAGAGTTTGAAAATTTCTTATTATACAAATCTCTCAAACTATCTTTTAAATTAATTCAAAAATTGCCTATATGGTAAGTATAAATTGTAACATAGTCAGAAATATGTGAGAGCATATACATTGAAAGAAAGATATATTTTATTTTCACTTTAATACATATTCTAGATCATGTCCAACTAACTTTAAACTTTAAAAATCATTTGTACGCAATTAATGAAAGAAGAAAACATTGACGTCATTGTTGATGGTGGCAGCAAAGGAAGAGAAAATTGAAATATAAGACACCAAAATTAGCTCACATGCTTCATAGCAATTTAGTAAATTGAATGGATTTTTTTTTCAGATACAAAGAGGGAGAGAGACTGAAAAATTCTCAAACAATTTCAAGAACCTTTCGGTTGGTAGGCTTATGTGGTTTGAGTAGCGGCGAAGGTCAATTGTAGATCAAAATCAGCCATCATTTCGTGCAATTCTTCGGAAAGAACAAAAATTATGTTTACAGAGCGGTTTGTGTTTCTCTGTTATTAGCCCGTTCAGCTATTTGGCGATTTTATTATAATCTTTTTCTTCTTCTTATAAATTTACTTTCTTACATCTATATTATCCACTTTCAACTGCCTGTAATTTGCGCAAAAGAAAAAAAGAAGATCGTAGACTTTGATGAAAGCATTAGCAGCTTCATTTGAAGAAAAATAGGCGAGCACGCATTAAATTGTTATTCAAGTGCTTTTCTTCTTCTTAGAAAGAAACTATTCGCTAAATTAATTCACCCAAACTTCTCTACGCTCATGTTTAGTCATTGTTATGCGTGACACACACTCAACTCTCGCTTGCTATTAAGAAAAAAGTTTTTTTTCAACCTGCATACGCGTACTATTGGACTATTTAAAAATTGAAGAGAAGAAAAACACTAATTTGCTCTCATATTCAATCAATCAGTATTTTGGAGTTTTGTGAGAAAATCAATTTTTTGCGAAATAAAATTTAAGCTTATATTCGTGAAGAGGAATTGATGCAGTCAAACGAGAAGAGTGTGGAGAAAGTCTCTGATTACAAATAAAAGTTTCTTTTTGTCTTGTATTTCCTCTCTTGTTTCGTCTCAATGCAATCGCTTGTCAAAAAAATAATCGGAAGAAGTTGAAAAAGAGAGACATTTTGGATGGATCTTTTTCGTGAAATTTCACTTTTGACTTCACAAATCAACGTTAAACTGCCATCATTTAAGGTGGCATCAAAAGATAAAGAAGAAGACAAATGACGAGGAGGAAAGTGATGTGAGAAGTTTCTCTTTTTTAAGCAACAGCAGCATAAAGCCGCAAGATTCAAGTCTTCTCATGTCCATAAAAATAATATTTAACAACATGAACATATAACACTTTCTTCACACCAAAAAAATCAGTAATAATAATTTTTCTTTTTCACACTCTCATCTTTCAAAAAAAAATCACATGTGTGAAAAGAAAAAGTCTATTAAATGCACTGCCAATTACGATTTCTAAGTAAACGTCTTACACAAAAAGTGTGTGTGGTTAAGTTAAATTAGACATAAAAAGGCCTCTCGTTTATATATATATATTTTTGGAGACATTAAAAAGAGAAAAATTTATAATGGGCTGCATTATATGAAAGCATAAAGATGAATATGTTGTTGAATCAAACAACAACAACAATGGAATTATTTCGATTAAGGTTCATTATATTTTTTGAAAAGAGGCAAGAGATATAAAGAGAGAGACATTTAAGGTTACAAAGCACGTACATGTATGAATGAATATATCTCAGTCATTTCAAATGATACTTGAGAAAAATAACATTTCCTTAATGTCTTAATGTAAAACCACCATAATTTCGGATTTATTTATTCAATATGATGCCTCCTTGTCTCACTCTCTACTTAGAATGTTGACCTCACAATTATTTTTTTTTTATTTTATCTAAAACCAAGCAATTGATCTCTATTCAATTTAACAACAAGTGGATGAAGTGGGAATTTTTCTCTCTTTATACATTGTTTCAATACAATGCTACATATCACGTTTTAGAATTGATCTCCAATATGAGAATTCACTCTACTAATATTTTTTTTCTCTCTCTCATAAAACTCATTTCCAAGGTATATCAAAATATTGAAATGATGACCTTTCATCATTCAAATCATCTTCATTTAATAAATTAACACAGAGCGATTGTGCATTATTAAAATTACTATTGACACTATTGTTATTATGATTAGTATTATTATTCACATCAATGATGTTATAATTTCGCTTATTCACCAACATCGGAGATAAAAGGCTCGCGTTGTAATTATTTTTATGGTGGCTGTTGCTGTCGTTGCAAGATGGTGTCAAGTTCATCGCAAAAAGTTTGTCAAAATCACCGAGTTTCTTTGTTTGCAATAGTTGATGTTGATCACTGAATTTGCACATTAGATTTGATGAAGACGAACTACAGTTCATGGTTGCTGCTGCTACTGGTAAATTATTGTTATTTGCTTGCTGATTTATACTCGATAATTTGTTGTTGTTTGCATTCATGTAATTTAATTGTTCGTTATCATTAAAACTGGAACTGCTAAGACTATTATCATCAACCATGAGATTGAAATTGGATAGCTGTTGCGTGATTGTGCTTAAGCTATCAATCGCAAAGGCATCATTAACCGTTTTAATAGTAGACGAAATTATATCGTCTGAAATGTTGAGGCCACTTAGCAGTAATTCACATCCTGAATCGCCTGAATCTTCACTTAAACTTTCGCTTCTTAATCGACTCTCTATTGTAGCTGCTGCTGTTGAGTTTGCAAGATAATGTTGCGGATTTCGATTATGATTAAATTCAATCAAGTCCATAATTGCAAATGATGAATTAGAACATAAATTTGCTTCTGCTTTTATGCGATTTCCACCAATTACTCCAACATCTTTTTTTCTACTACTAATGTCGATATTATTTAGGTGATGATGCTGTTCCAATTCAATTTCAACAGCAGCATTGTCCGAAAATGATCGTCTTAATGGAAAAGCCCAAATTTTGCAATTTGGATCACATAAACGACAACTACACGTTGATGATGAGAGGGACGAATTTGATAGTGAAATTGGTGAGGAAGAAGTCGATCCACTATTATTATTATTATTATTGCTGTTATTTGCGGATATTAAATTGGGATTAAAGTCATTGTTGAAGAACAAATTTGAATCATATTGTAATAGTTGTTGTGATGAAGGCATTATATTCTCATTTGCTCGATTGCTAATTTTAAATTCAAGTCGATTTTGCATGAAGTCATTAGTCGAAGAGAAAGTGAAAGGGATTTCTGCTGTGGTTGTTGTTGGCGAAGAAACTTTTTCTGTTGCTGCATTCACTGTTGTCTGCTGTTGTTGTTGTAGTGGTTTTCTATCTTTCTTTCTTCGCTTTCTCGGCTTTATGATGCGTGGCAAACATGTTCCATTCGCATGATAACCAGATTCTTCATCGTGCGTTTCGCTAGTCTCGCATGCAGTCATTATTGTTGATGAATTGCAAGCGTTTTGATTTCGCACATTTCCATTTTCGCTATTAACATTAAATGCATTTATCAGCGGCGTCTGAGACTTCCGAAAGCGTCCAGACATAATTATCGGTGATCCATGAGTATGTTTTGCCATACGTGCAATATTCCCACCACAATCATCAAATTCATAACCATGACTGCGAATTGAATTAATGTTGCTGTTAATATTGAGGTGATTATTATTATTGAAAGCCTTCTTGTGGCGCATTGAGCTCGAATCGACCGATTTAATTAATGGAATGCCAGTCCACTCATTTGCATTAGAGAATTGGTGCGGATATGAAGCGGCAGCAACAGCATGTGGCATTTGTTGCTGTTGCTGCTGATGATGGTGGTGAGGATGCATAACAAATTGTTGCTGCTGATGTGAAGAAACTCCATATCTGTCCGTACATGATGATGATGATTTCATTATAACATTTTTACTACGGTTAGGATATTTTTTGTGTGTATAGCTTACAACGCGAACTATTTCCGATTAATTAAGATTAATTTATACAACACGGAATTTATTATTACTATTGGCCTTTTAATAATTTATTATTACTCCACTTGCTCTTGTTGAATCATCATCTCATATTACTACACTTTTTCTTTTAATTTTTTTATATATTTTTTTTTAACTTAAATGAAAGAAATTCTTTTTTTACTCTCATTAACTTTCTTTCTGTTTCTAATTATTCACGCTTCACAAAATATTTCTTTAAATTAGAATTAACTGAGAAAAAAATCTTGTTTATTTAATTAATATTTTTTCACTAGACATGCATTAGATAGTTATCTTTTTTTTTAAATTTTACAGCATAAAGTTTAAAGATGGAAAAAAATATATTGGAGCTTTTATGTTTGAGTTGTTTCCGCCTCGCGAGCTTGTGAGCAACTAAACTTAAAAATTCAAGCGTGCTCGACTGAGTATGAGAAAGAGAGAAAAATGAGAGAAGAAAATGAAATATAAACAAAAACTCTCTTGCTCTCTGGCTTTCTGACAATAACAATAACAGCAGCAACAGCGTGCCGACAGAAACACATTAAAAGATTTCTCAATTTTTATGCAATTTAAAAGCATTTTGGTGTGCTTCACACATTCGTCATACGAAAGTATGGCAGTCGGTTACTAATGTTAATTGTCAAGACAAAAAAACAACAATAATAAAATGAGAGTTGTAGACATAAACATTTAGGATGATGAAAATATATGTATGCAAGAAAAGCATTACAAAAAGAAGGAAATTGAAGCTGTACACGTGTGAAAGAGAAAATTAGTTCATTGTCACCCACGACAGCAGGAGAGCGGCTGAGTTTAACAAGAGAAAAGCAAGAGAGTTCAAAAACCCCTAACCTCCGTCAATAAGTTTTATTTACACTCTCCATGCAGCACTCGATGAATGTTCCGTAAACTTTCACTTTATTTCAAAACTTGAAAATGTCATTAGATAAAAAGTCAAGATTATGCACAAATCGAGTTATAGAAATATTCATGCGGCGCTCACGAAACTGAGAAGAGAGATTTGGAATTAAACTCAATTATTCATCGCTTAGTTTCTTTCAATTTGAATCTATTACCATCAACGTCAAGGTGTAATATTTCATTCTTATTTCATCACGGATTTGATTTAACTAAAAAGCAACAAACTTCTTATTATTCACATGGTCCAATTAGTCAACTTTTTTTCTTCTAATTGAATAAATTTTCTAATTTAAAACAAAGCATTGTTTATGAAAGAAAAGTGTCATAAAATTTGTAATCCAACGTTTACCATAAATAAAGCTATGAGCGGCGAATGATGAAAATCTTAATGAGGAGAAAATTTTTTGGACAATTTCCCTCTCTTTTGCTTATACTGCTGTTAAGTGAAAGTTAAGACCTGGTAGGTATAATACTGCATTCAATTCAAACATATTTCGCGAGACTTTACACATTTAGATAGATGTAAATAATATTGAAGATTGCACAAGATGATTTCTCGGTATACAATTGAATATAAAGCTCATGAGAAAGAGTTTTTGTTGTACTTTATTAGTCAGAGCAATTTACTATTCTGGTTTTGTTTCATTTCAAACTTCTGGGAACTTTTGTTTTTCTTCTTTCTTAAAAGACGTTAAAATGATATTTTTAATTTTTTGTTGTCTAAGCGATTCACGATCGTGGACGTGATTCTGTATGCAAAACATAAAGCTTATTTTGTTAAAATCAAATAAATCTTTCTTGTTGTTCTCAACACCAAGCAGCATCCATCATTTATTTATATATTTCAGTGGCATGTTTAGTGCATCGGATCAAATATGTAATGGTTTAAAATAAATTATTTCAAATTAACGTAACACAACCTAACATAAAAGAAATTTTAGAGTGTTGTGGTGTTTAGCACTGATATTTTTGATATTTCAATACTCAACACTGAATGTTCAAATAATTCAGTGTTCATCATTAAATGTTTAAGGATTAATATCTTTTATTTTATTTTCTAACACGTATTCTAAAATAGAGATGACAAAAATTATAAAATGCCCCTTTTTCGAGCCACAAACAACTTTACAATAGAAATCACTGATTTTAAAGGCAAATATAAGTTCGTGTTGAATGAAAATTAAACTTTATGGTAAAATATTACACTCATTAAAAACATATTCTGAATTTGTTTATGCTGCGAGCTTTTTTTTGATGTTTTCATTTGGTCGCACATAGTGCAGTTAATTTTTTAACAACAAATGTGTATTTTTACAAAGTGTATACCGTAAGAAAAAAAAGAGAGCGCATAATAAAACTTAATTGTTGAGTATTTACTTTTTTGGATATGATTGTTATTGAATCTTAGAGAAGGAAAAGTAAATATATGTTGTTCTTTTATAGGGCACGAATTGCCAATATTATTCTAATTTTCTTTACATCATAAACGACCATCTATTGTCATTCATGAACCAAAAAGGAAATAAGTTTGAAGTAGTACTCACGACTATAATTGTCCAGCATGTGCGTCAAGAGCTTGTTGGTTCCATTGATGTCATTGTAAATTGATAATATGTCTTTTGTCAGTGGATTTCCATGTAGTCCCAGTAACACAAGATGAAATAATTTCCCGAGTTCGTAAGGCAAACTACGGAGTAAGTTATGATTAAGATGTAGTTCTCTGCAATTGAAAATGGATAAACCAGATTAGTAATTTAACCATGAATTTTAATAATTTAAAAAATACCTCAACTGTATCAATTCTCCTAGTTCAGCAGGCAAGCTTCTTAATTTGTTATTCGATAAGTCTAGTGTTCGCAGATTGACGAGAAGTCCGATGTCGGATGGTAGACGAGTTAAACAGTTGTCATTAAGATATAATGCAGTCAAGTGTTCGAAATGCCATAATTGAGGACTAATGTTGCGAACATTGCCTATTAATTAGCATAATAATGAGTAGAAATAAAACGGCAATGAAATTATTAGCACGAATGTAATACCTGTAATTTCAACACCCTGCCACGATGATTTTCGGCCTGCAGCGACGTCTTCAGCTGACATAAAAGTTTGTTGTCTCCTATTGTTTGTCTCATATTTGTCCTTTCGAGACATCTTGTTATAAACACTATCTGTAAATGTAATGCATTGCACAAGAGGAAAGTAAAGTTTAATAATCGATTAACGAAGTAAATTTATTTACATTGTACTGACAATTTTACAAAAACATTAACTATTTAAAAGTAAATAGACGGACGGACGCATAAATGTGATGAAGAGGAAAGATGCATAAAAAGAGATTCTATACAACATAAGTTAGTAATATGTAATAAAGAAAAGAGTGAATAAAACAAAAAATGCGTTTATACTTCTTTTATATCTCATTCGTTGTCATTTTTTACGCTAGTAAAAATTGAAAAGACAATGTAATGTAATGTGTGCATAACAAAAACAATTACAATCTCTGTGGGTTCAGACAATTTTTTTTGCACACATAAATACACACACACATAATCTTGATTGAGATAAAAAGAAGAGTTTTGAGTGAGATTTTGAAGAAGCGAAATGCAAAAACATAAAAATCTTTTAAGGGCAACAACAGAAATGACAGAAAAAGGTGATAGAAATCCCATAACACAAATAATAACTTTCTTTCAAGCTACGCAAGCTACCTACATGTCTTAAACATTTTTATATTTTTTTTCTTTGCTTTCAAAAATAGTCTATAAATTTTCTATATCATTGAAACTTAACTATTTCTTTCCTTCAGCATTTTCGGACGAGCGAAACGGAACTCATGAAATGAAGATTGTTAAGATGCGTTTGTTTGTCTGATCTAAATTTTGCAAAAGTTTTCTGTTTTTAATATGATGCGTGAATGAGGAAAGAGGAGAGGAACAAAAATTAAAATTAATGTTAATTAAGAGAAAGAGAACAGTGATAACTTATTGTGATGGAAGATAAACATATAAGGTATAGTAAAAATGAAAAGCTTTCAGCATTTTCTAAAGATCAAAATAAAGTCACAAAAGTCAACAGATTCTTTTTAATGATTGAATGAAAAAAATAATAGCGCATTTTCTATTGAATATTCAAATTATGATTTAATCATCTTTTTCCTATTGAAATGATGAATCCTAGGTAAATTGAGTAAGGTAGCAGTTATTGACTTGATTGATCATCATTAATGGCGTCAAAAAATGATAGCTATCTAAATGCGTATTTTGACTTATCAGAAAACAAAGACTGCTTGCAAACTTCGTTTTTTTACTTTTAATTCATGCTAATAAATTGGACAAAGTGGGAAATTTGCGAAATAGAAAATGCGCTAATAATAATAATAGTACATTTATTTATTATGAATTTAATGTAACTAATTTTAATGCCTGTAACTTGTTATTTTAATAGTATTATGAATGTTTAAAATATGAAAAGACTGTTACTTTTGTCACAAGATGGATAAATAAATGATTGGAATTTTTAGCTTAAAAATGGAAGCGCATTCGAATTTTTTTTACCATCAATTTTTATTGAGGATATCGATTTTTGAACATTTATCAAATGATAGTGAGGTTGTTAAGCACTTGAAAAATACTTTAAAACTTAATAAAATTACAATTTTGATTGATTCTTCTCTTTATTCCGATTATTTTTTTCACTTGATAGCTCTTTCCACAAAATTTTTCGTATTCTTTCTCAATGTACACGCAGTGAAAAATTTATTTTTAATATTAACTATAATGTCCGATTCGCTCGTTAAAATTTGCTGTTTCTTCTGATTATCAGAATTTATTACTTTAAATTTAAAACTACATTAATTATTAAATTGATTTTAAAAGGTACAATTTTTAATAAAATCACACAAACTTGTTTCACAACTTCACAACAATAATTTTCTCAGAGTGTATGTTACTGAACATCATCGACTTTGAATTCAATATTTTATTTATTTTCATGTGGATGTGTTGATTTTGTTTTTTTGAACACCGCATGAACAAAATTAGGTTTTACACAAAATGTTGCGATTAATAATGAGTTTAAGACAACAATTTAAACCAAGAACAGATTACATAAAATGTTATAGTGTAGAAGTGAAAAATCAAAATGAAGTTAATCCAGATAAAGAGAAAAGAAGAAAAATTATTGAGCTTGAAATTGATGTAAGTTAAATAAATTTAAATATCAATTATCTCTTTTAAGATAAAATGTTTTCCTAATTTTAGATCATGAAACAAGAAGGAAGGCGAGTTCCATCTAAAATATCCGAAACTGAGATGGAGAGACTGCTTGATTTGAAGTCAATATCAGCTCGAAGAAAATATCTTTCATTTTTGTTTTCCTGTGAAATGACAACTCTTAATCAAAAGAAAAAGAAAGAGGAACGACAAATAGAGCGATTAAAAATGCTTGCAGAGCGGAAAGAACTGGAAAAAGATATGCATATTGTTTATGGGCTTGGCAGAAACTCAATGTTCTTGAAAATCTACGAAACAACAATGAATTTATGGCATAATAACAAACTTACAAGACAAATGCAATTTGGTCAAAAATTAGTAATTGATTGCTCTTATGATGAGTTCATGAGTTTTCGAGAAGCAGACAATTGTGCAAAACAACTTTGCTATACTTTTGCCATTAATCGATTGCACGATCAACCCTTTGATTTACATTATTGCAATCTTGACACAACTAATACAATTTCTGGTAAAAAACTTCTTAATCACATACCTACAATGTATAACGCAGATTTTCCTATGAATGTTCACAAGGAATCTTTCATTGATCTTTTTGACAAAGACAAACTTGTTTATCTTACGCCACATTGCAGAAATGATTTGATTGAATATAATCATGATGACATTTATATAGTAGGAGCGATGGTTGATAAGGCAAATAATGAACCTATTTCATTAGCGAAAGCCAAAAAACATGGTTTGAGAATGGCAAGGCTTCCTCTTGATAAATATCTTCGTTGGGGCATTGGTGGAAAATCTCTTGCCATTAATCAAGTTGTTGAAATCTTACTTGAAATGAGATCTAAAAACGATTGGGAGATTGCTCTACGACATGTACCTCAGAGAAAACTATTCAATAAAGACCTCAATCAGTCGCATAAAATTAAAAGTACAGAGAATTTTCGATCTAAAGGAAAGGTTGTGATCAGTAAAAGTTTTCTAGACAAGAATTATGATTCTCAAGAACAAGCTAATGACACAAGGCAGCGGAATTTTAATAATTTCAATAACCAGCATATGTCACTAAGATCAAAGGAGAGAAAGCATTTTGAAAAGTATTTTGATTTAAATACTTGGGGAAGTCAGCTTAAGAAAAAGAATAATAATGAACGATAATTAAAGATAGTACTCAAAGAAGAATAAAATAATATGTATTAAAATTTTAATAGAAAAATTGAATAATTGAAGTAATTTATTTAAAACTTTTGCATCTTAAAAATGGGCTCTTTGTTCAAAGATCAATCTAAAAGAAATTCGAGGAATAAAAGTAATTGTGAGTAAAAATTGAATGGAAAATTTAATTACCAAATGATCATTACGCACAGCACCACCATTTGTTAAAAGCTGAAGTTCTTCTTTTAGATTATCGTTTTGAAGTTGCAATGAATTTATTATGTCGTTTCTCTGTCTTACTTCATCTTTTAAATCAGCAATTTCTTTTTCGGCATTTGCTAAAATAATCTCATGCATCTCATGAATTTCCTTCAAATCATTGTTCTTTTTTTCCAATTTTTCTATTCTCGCTAAGAGGTCATTATTGTTAACTGGCATATTTTTTTGATTAGAATTGCTCTTAAAGCCATTAATGGATTGAAATTTTAGAGATAAATTATCAAGTTTTTTATTAATCATTGCCAACTGTGCTCTTGTGTCTTCTTCACCGTAAAAATTCAAGCACTTTGCTCCTTGATTATCATCATCAGTCTCGAAGAACAATTGAAAGTGCTGAATGTTAGTTTTACGACATGATGGGCACCCATTTTGACTAATTACGAAATTCTATGAAATTTTTGTCAAAAACGAAAAAATGTTTTTAAATTACTTTGCAAGTGCTGTTTTCAAACATTCTTCATCATAGATATGTCCACACGTGGTTGCTCTAATTTTATCACTTTTCACGTTTAGATAATTGAGACAAATTGAACACAAGAACTTGTCCATCTTGAATTCAATTTCTTTCCTTCTAATGAATTTCAATGTTTGTAAACAAAAGCAAAGTATTTTTGAACTTGACAAAGTTCAAAATCAAAAATTTAAATTTTTTATCTTTATAAATTAAAGAAAATAATTATACGCACGTAAATTATAAAGTATATTATAAAATTTTTAATTAGTAAAGAATTCCAAAATTTATGACTCCAAAAATGTCTATGTTGCAACTCCCTTAAAAAATTCGTCTAAAACATTCTTCCGAGATTATTCAGAGAAATTTAACTTTAAATTTGTGTTTGAAAGGAAAACATTGTGAAATTCTAGAGATTTATTGCTTACTCTATATCTTAACACTTCTCGAACTCGTGTCAAACAAAATTTACTAGCAAAAGATTGTAAAATAAGTAAAAATATAAGGTTTTTGTGATAAATTTAAAGAAAGCAAAAAAGTTAAGCTTTTAAATATTGTTAATACATTTTAAAGGTAAGAATCGATGACGGAGGAAAGTTTAATGTAAAATGATTATAAGAATCCTCTAAATTAAGCATAATTCGTCATCAAAAAGTCTTTAGATGATAATTAACGACGATTTAGTGACGAGTGAGAATAATTTTTGACTTTTATATGGTTTTAACTAATACATATATCGTATAAAATTCACAACTAAATGAAAACTATACAACAGCAGATTTAAAGCTTTATAACAGTCAAAAATCTGAGAGAGAAATGTTGAGAGAGCGAGGAAGGGAAGAAGAAATTTAGAAAACATTTTTTTTCTCTCAACTCAAAGTGAGATAGAAAATCAAAGGGAAAAGACCTAAAAGCTTTTCGTTGCGAAAAAAAAGTTTAAAAATTTTCATTTCAGCTTTCCTTCAAGTAATCGTATCGGATTAATTAAAAACTCAATCTATCAGGTAAGAATAATGTGCAAATGGTCAAAATATGTTGAAAATAATACAAAAAATAGTAATTTAGTGTCTTTTAAAAATTCGTCATTTCTGTGTGAATAAAATCATTATATAGTGATAAAAGCAGAAAAAAGATGAAAAAATTCATAAAAAATGTTTTCAACAGTGAAAAAACAAGTTTTTTGCAAAAAAAAAACATACGCCCTTAGTGCCACAAAATAAAATTATTTAGTGTAGTCTCGGATATAATAAAAAGAAAGAATGTTAATGGGCTGAAGAGGGAAGGAATGAAGAAGACAACTGGATATTTCAATGAGGCGGAAATATTACGAACGTGCATTCGTAACGGCCACTTCGAGCTGTCATGCATATTTATTGAGCGAAACTAATTATCAATATTCCATATGATTCATAGGTGCAAATCGATCTTCCTCAGCGATGACGTAGTGAGATATAAAAATTTAATAATTTAAATCATCTCTCGCTCTCTCGACAATTCACGTTTCATACAATGCTGTTTGTGTGATAAAGACAAAACTAATTTCGTGAATCACAACATACCAACACGCAAACTCCACTACTGCCGAACAAGAGTCGTTTACATTCTCGGTCTCGCTTTTTCATGAAAAAGCGTGTATTGATTTTCCTCATGATGATATTTTTCTCTCTGTTAGAAGCAGCAGCAATATACACACAAGCAAAGTTATGTTGTGCGATAGAAAAGCGAGCTTTTTTTACAACATCTGCGTCTTTTGCACTGAAGAATAAGAAAAGAGGAAAAGAGTCTCATTCATATATGATATTTTATAAAAAAGGATTTTTTAGAGGATGAGAAAATTCTGTTTAATCTTATTATATATCAAAAGTGAGACATTTTCTAAAAAATCAATTTATTTAAATGAAAGAAAACGTAATTGATCTCTCAATGAATTATTCAAATAGCGAAAAGCACACATAATCTAACATTAATGCATAACTGCAAATAAAATTAAATACGAAGAAAAAGCAAATTTTACGGTTCTCAAAAATCGATATGTAGAGATTTCTTTCTTTTTTAATTGCTTTTTCTTATCTTTCTTATATTTCTTTATTTAAAACAGTTTAAGCTAAAAATAAAAACATTGTGATATAAATAGAAGTTATTTCAGTATCATTTTCATAAAATATTTGAGGATTTCATTACTGATTCATGTAAATACACTTAGTTTCATTCTTTTTTAATGATAAAATGACTCAAAAACGTCAAGTGCACAATCAATTTTGTTGTCTGTCGAAGCGTATCACTCCATAACGCTTTGATTCTTGTTATACAACGACATAAATCATCAGCAATAATAGTTTAAAGAGTCTTCAATAGATGAAAGAAGTAGAAATATATTGAAGAAAATCAATCTCTCTTCTCTAATACAGATATTGCCTTCTTTAATCTGTTTCAAAACACCAGAAAATATTTATCTTGATACTTGTGTGCTTTTAAAAAAAGAAAATTTTTTTTTGAAATAATTTTCATGTTTCGAATTTAAATATTTATTCGATTTTTAAAAAAATAGTCAAAGTGATTTCTTTATATTTTTTTCACCCAAAAAATTGCACTAAAATTATTCATCGCAATCTTATACAAATGTACGATTGTATATGTGTATTGCTGTTCAACAATGAAACTTCTTTTTACTCCTCCACTTCTTTCTCTTTTCTTTACTTGTTTCTATTACTCATCGTTATTTCATTTCATCTTTATTCACAACGATATGATGATGTAAGCGTAAGAATGTCTCAACACGTGAAAATTTATGCGAGATGATTTTTTTAGTGAATTTCTTTAACATTGCATATACATTTTAGAGGCAGATAGAGATAAGCTACTGATTGTCTACATGATGCGATCATAACGGCGGTATATGCCGCATTTACATGTTCTGCACATTTTGATTTTTTTATGTTCTGTTAAAATTGTTATTACACAGTTATGTGCCTTCTTCCTTTCTTCTTCAAAGAGCTTCTTTCTTGAATAAGTTTATATAGTTTCCATGCGACTAGTGATTTAATAAAATTTACTCTTTTTAGAATGCCGGCACCAGCTGCAGAACCTGCACCTCCACGAACTGAATTGCAAGAATTGCAATTGAAAGCACAAGAAAAGACCGATGAGGTGAGAAATGATTAATGATAAATTTCCTCAACAGTCACTAATTAACACAATTTTTCTTCTTCTTTCAGTCTCTTGAGTCAACACGTCGAATGTTAGCACTTTGCGAAGAGGTAAGACTCGTTAACTTTTTTCTACTCTCTCACGTCTATATAATGTTATAATTTTGGTTAAAGAAAAGGTGAAAAAGAATATCATTTTCGATAATGAGCTTTTGCACAATAAATAGAGGAATTTTTTTCGTAAGGGAAGAAAGAAAAGTGTGGACAATCAAAATAGCTTCTCATCATACTAAATTCAATATCACGTAGATTGTCCTTCGTACATATTTTCATGTAAATTTTCAAAATTTGCCTTTTGGGTTTTAAGCGAAGAAACGATGATATAATAGAGAGTATATAAAAATAATAATGATAATAAGAGAATGGGAAAAGTGTACATGCATGTGAATTGGACATGCGAGAATGAGAAAAAAGAATTTTTCTCTCCACTCTTACTACTCTTTCCATTGATGTGTGAGTGATGATATTCAAGTATCATGAACATTTTGCGTTTAAAGTGAAAATGATTCAATAATGAATGTGACATAAAATTTGCTAAAATTAATCGAATAGTAAATTAACATGACTCTCACTCTCTCTTGTTCTATTTTATATTAGAAAAAAGGTTTATTTTTTGTCAAAAATGACTCAAAAAAATTAAAATTTTGCAAACTAGAAAATTTTTTTTTTAAATTTTCATTAGAATATAAATTTATTGTTTTATGCAAAACTATCAATAAATATTGATAAATTCTCAATTTTTTCTTTTAATTATGTTGATTTAATTGAGTCACATAAGATTTCTGTCTATTTTATTCATCTTTGATTTGATTTTTGAGAAATTATTCAATATAAATGATTGATGTAGAAATTTAATTATTTTCTACATAATTAAATGTTGCTGTGGACAGTGTAAGGATTATAGTAGCAAAAAATATAATAAGTATACGAAATGCTGTTAGGAAAGAATTTTACGATACAAAAGTTTTTATTCATTTTTTTCTTTTCGTTTTATTATAAACCTTGTTTTTGTGGAACAATCTCACGACTTTTTCTGTTTTTTTATATAAATTTTTTTTGTATACACATCCATCTATGGAGATAAAATTTTGTTCTTATTGAACATCAATAACAATTTTTTTTGTGTGTTCAACATCGATAATGAAAAAGAAAAAAATAATTCTTCAATATCTTTCCATCACCATTTCCCTCCTCGTTTTTTCTGTACGCATTATGAGCGCGTATATGGAGAAAGTTCAAAAAGAACAACAGCACGAGAACGTGAAATTACGTGATAATATTATAAGCTTCCTCTTATCTTTCGCATACTTTCTTATTTTATTTTCCACAATCTTCTCACAATCTCTATCTCTCTCTTCATAAATAATATTGTATAATTTCTGCTCCTGTTTATTCCTCTCCTCTTTACTTGGATAACACGTTTTATTTTAAAGAAATCTGTCTGTCTCTCTCTCACTGTCTAATTTTGTAAAGACTTTAAGTGGAAGCCGCCTGTTGATGTGTTGCATGTGTTGTTATAAAAATGAAAATGTAAAAATCAAAGATTCATGATTCTTCAATTCCATTCTTTTCATTGGCCTATTATTCAAAGCAAAAACACGACTGTTTTATCATAATACAGAGAATTGAAGACATCATGGTGTTAAATTTTATTAAATGTAGTTGAATGTTTTTCGTTTATAAGAAACAAACATGAAATGTTTACTACTCAATGACAAGTACTCTTATTTAGGTTTTATATGCTTGAAGTGTGAACACGGAAGGTGTTTCGTTCTCTTCTTCTTCAATATTCGATAAAATTTATGTTTATAGACTGCATATGACACAATAAGTTCAATTTTGTTGATGAAAATGGCTGTTCTTCAATTGTTATTAAATTTTTTAGTGCATTTTGATGTGAAATTAGTAATTAATAAAAATGATGCATTATTTAAATCCCTAAATTTAAAATATTATAAAATTCAACTTATTGCATCAAAAACACTAAAAAAAGCTTTAATCAAAAACTTTAAGTTGATTTTTTGTCCATTTTCATTTTGTACACTAGAGAAATTATCTAATATTTTTTAGCATAAAAAGTCTCTTTTCTTTTCTTCTTTCTTTTTCATTGTCTCCAATCTTGAATAATTCACAGAACATAGCGCAAAAGTGCAATTTAGTGGCCGTTTATTTACTCTCTATGTATATTAAATACTTATATACTTTTTCTATGTGTTTAAGTTTTTGTTATGCCCATATTTCATTGACTCGGAGAAAAAATGGCGTTTAGAAAAAGAGTAAACATTTGAGTGTCTAACAGCTCAAATATTTATATAGAATACACACATGTTCGTTAGTTTTATGCAAATTTTCTTTTCCATGTTTTTTTTAAAGCAAGAAAAAACTGAATAACTTCTTCTTGCATAAATTTTTATTACTATGTGTGCTTTTATTAATCCTTAATGTTTACAAAACTATTCTACAAAAACTGAAGACCTTCAAGCTTGTATTTGTGTGTTTTCTCTTCATCATCACACGCTCACCACTTGCTGCAGCTGCTCGTGCTTTTATGTGGAAATTTAATGAATAAAAAATAATATAATCAATGTTCTGTTTTCTTTTTTCTCTCTCTTTTTCCTTCAACCTAAAAATATGTTCTCTTAAGTTTTTATACATAACTTTGATGCACAAGCCTCTATATTGCTTCTTGCAAGTGCGTTTGTACAACAAAGAATTAATTTTATGTTTTTTGTTAGCCAATTAATGTTTTATGAGAAATCTGCAATGTCATGTCGATGTTATTATTACTATTTATAAAAATTTCCTTCTTTTCTCTCAATTCTATCCTCGAAAAAGTTAAAATTTATGTTGTTTCATAAAATGAGATTAAATAATTTTCTAAATTCAATACCAAGTACAAAGGTCGTTTTGTGTGTTTTCTTTCCTTATTATTATTTTTGAAGCGCGCTTTATGAAAAATCGATAACAAGTGCCTACTTTATTGTATGAAAAATATTTTTTTGCTTTTTCTCTTTCATTACCTTCCCAATAGTGATTTTATTCATCATTTAAATGAATAAATTTAAATATTTCTAGGACATACTTTGCACTTTAGTTAAGATATTGGAAAATTCAAATTTTATTCATTTCATATCAATGAAAGTGTAAATTATAACTAAAATGTTACAATTAAAAGTGTACAGTAGATAAATTTATAATAATAACAATAATGTGCTAAATATTTTTATGAGGAAAAATACATGCAAAATGACTTTTGAGTTATAAAATAAATTATTTCTATTTTCAATATTTTCTTAATTTCTAAATGTGTTTTTATTTATTCTTCTTATTTAATTTCTATATGAATGATATTAAAGTGATAAGATTTACATCAAAAAATGCTACAGATACAAACACTGATCCACCACTGCATATTTTTCTAAATTCGTTTACTACTTTTAATATTTTACAAAGAAATTAAAGATTTTTATACAGATACATGGAAATATTGCTTAGAAATTTGAGATGTGTTATTATCAAGTTCCTTTAATGTTGTGATACGCTTAGAAATATTTCTACAAAAACAGAAAAATACGAGAACTTCATGTTTATTTTAATTTGAAAACGATAAACATCGAAGAGAGAAAATAATTGAATTTTAGTCCGTCGATAATGATAAAATATGTATAGACTTAAAAAGCCTATAGAATCAATAATTAAATTGATAAAGATAACATCAAACAACTAAATGAACAAATACTTATTGATTAAGAGTTTTCTATGACTTTTTTATGTTTCTATGTTCTCTCATGACTCAATTCATTTCATATTGACACCTTATAATGTTAAACTTTTTTCCTCAATGATTATTATTTTAAATAATGAAAAATTTGGCATAATTTCTTTTAAAATATTTGAAACAAACATAAAAATTAATTTATTATAAAAATGCCCCGCCGCAGAGCAAAGAAGCCGGTATTCGAACATTGGTAGCACTCGATGATCAGGGAGGTGAGTCAAACATATCAAAAGAAATTCTTTTACATTCCTTTTTATGAGAAAACTGTTTATTTTTCTGATATGATTATCGTTTTTTATGAGAATTTTCTCTCTCTTTTCTCTCTTTTTCGTTTAATTTTGAAATCACAACCTTTATGAGTAAAAACATTTTCACTCTTTTTTTAGTATTATTTTTCATTCCAAAATAAACAGTATTCAAAATATATGAGAGTAAAACTTTCATCCAAAATCATTATTTGATTTCTCTCTTGATGTTTTGAGTAACATTCACAAAATCGCATATTGAAATATGTCCAGATTAGATTGTGTGAGAATTATTCACTTTCCTACTTTAATTCCTCACTTTCACAATTTGTTTTTTTTATTTATTTTTTATTTTTGCTGTATTTGAAACATAAAAAACATGTTATTTATATCCAGTATATAAGAGCAATCGTATCATGTATCAAAAAACAGATTTCTGCGTTGAATCATCATGAAATATTATTATTTAGTAGTTAAATTGAACAGATTATGGTTTTAGTTTGAAATCAACATAAATACTTTACATTGACAGAAAATAGAATATTAATCGAATCAAGTTGATCGTACACACAATTATTAATTATTATAAAATTATCTGCATCAAAAGCTTTTGCTTTAGCTTTATATGATGAGAGGTTGAGATTATTAGATTCAAATTTAATTATAGGAAAAATTTGCGTAGTTTGTTATGTACAAAAAAATTTGTTAGAATTTTCTTTAACTTTTTTAATTTTCAAAGTAGAATGAATCACAATACATTTTTGCATTTTTAGTTAAATTTTTATTCTCTAGCTTGTTTTTAAACAAAAATATCATGGCAATCACAAATTGTGCACTTCATTGAGAAAATAGCACAGAAAAATAGCAATAAAATTTTTTCTTCATTTTCGTTTCCTCTTTTTCTCCTTCTTCTATTTTTAATTAAATTCTTTTTTTTT
>JACWBX010003065.1:71276-102193 GCA_014622435.1 Polypedilum pembai
TTTTTATTTATTTTTTATTTTTGCTGTATTTGAAACATAAAAAACATGTTATTTATATCCAGTATATAAGAGCAATCGTATCATGTATCAAAAAACAGATTTCTGCGTTGAATCATCATGAAATATTATTATTTAGTAGTTAAATTGAACAGATTATGGTTTTAGTTTGAAATCAACATAAATACTTTACATTGACAGAAAATAGAATATTAATCGAATCAAGTTGATCGTACACACAATTATTAATTATTATAAAATTATCTGCATCAAAAGCTTTTGCTTTAGCTTTATATGATGAGAGGTTGAGATTATTAGATTCAAATTTAATTATAGGAAAAATTTGCGTAGTTTGTTATGTACAAAAAAATTTGTTAGAATTTTCTTTAACTTTTTTAATTTTCAAAGTAGAATGAATCACAATACATTTTTGCATTTTTAGTTATTTAGAATTATGCAGATAAGAAGAAGAAGTATGCGCATAATTTTCTTCTTCTTATTGATTTTTCCATACAAAAATGAAGAAGAAGAAGAAAATTATGCGCATAATTCTTCTTATCTGCATAATTCCGAACCCTATTAAATTTTTATTCTCCAGCTTGTTTTTAAACAAAAATATCATGGCAATCACAAATTGTGCACTTCATTGAGAAAATAGCACAGAAAAATAGCAATAAAATTTTTTCTTCATTTTCGTTTCCTCTTTTTCTCCTTCTTCTATTTTTAATTAAATTCTTTTTTTTTTATGTTGTTATTTTCTCAAAATATACATAAGGAAGCAAAATAGTATTGCGACAAATGTCCTACTTTTCTCTTCCTTCCAGTGATAAAAATTTGATTTTGATTTTTGGTTTTTAAAATCCCCCATCAATGTTTTTTTTTTGAGTATAACGACAACAGTTCATTTCGAAAAAGAAAAAAAAATCAAAAAGTTTGAATGAAGAATTAGAATTATTAATTTTAAGATTAAAAGCAAATGAATAAAGAAGTAACTTTCTTATAGAGTGAAGATGTTGGTGCGAAAACTCTGAATAATTTAGTCAATCAAGGCGGTAAGAATCGATTTTTTCCGGTTTTTTGCTTATATAAAATAATAACTGTTCAATAATTAACGCAACACTTGAGTTGTATGGTTTTCTTTTTCCCTGGTGACTAAAGAGAGTTTTCTTAACACACACTGATTAAATTTTAAAAACAGCAACATTGTTTTTCTCTTCTCTAAGCACTTACTGATACTAATAATGAATTACAAAGTGGTAGTGGATTTGGTGATACGCAAAGATAATTTATGCAAAAAAAATGAAAATGTATCACACCTAGAAAATTGATGATAGTCCTTAAATGCGAAAAAAACAAAACAAACTTTGTATAATAATGTTTTTGTTTAGAGTACGGAAGTGGGAATGCGAACCATCGTTATGCTGGATGAGCAAGGAGGTAAGAATAAACAAAAGATTAGAAAACTAAAGCTAAAATCTATATACACACTCAGTCAAATATAAATATCGTAAAATGCTGTTTAAAAAATCTTTTTGTGATATTTTTCAATATATATATATATATATATTTACATAAAGAAACATTTACGTTATAGAAATGCTGTAATAATTTTATAAGTTTCAAAAAATATCAAAAATAAAAAAATAAAAATTACGCTCTGATAAAATTATTCATCATTCGGGTTGAGGTCATAAACAAACATTTGATGTGCTGTAATTGTAAAGAACTGCTTCTTTATTACTCTCATGTAGAGAGCTTTTTTATGTGACGACTGAGAAAAATTTTTTCTCTCTTTGTGGTAGATTTATTTGAAGCTTTAATTTTTTTCGATATATCAAAAATAGGAAAAGGCCTTTTTGTTGGACTCGGGGAAACTGAGAAAGAGAAACAAGTATTTTGTTAAGCTCAAGTCCTGTTTTTTGTGACTAAAAAATGAATCTTTGCATAGAACCACAAAATATATCACCACAGAACAAAAGAAATCATCACCTGTTACTAACCACCAACCAACTCTCTAACAACCTTACCTACCACTATTATACTCATAAAAGAATTAATTAAATATATTAATCTATACATATATTACCTTTTAAACTTGTAATCTAGCTTTTTTAAAATGAAAATCCTTAAAAATATTCTTATACACCCTATAAATTATGTAAAATATTTAAAATATGAAAAACAAGAAAAACATGTGAGTAACTCCAAAATTTGAAATAATTTCTAATTTTTCTTCAAACAAAAATATTCCGTTTATTACACAATTGTTATAGCCTGAAAATTATTTCTTAAAACTTGAAACTTTAAGTAATAACTTTCATGTGCAAAATAACAATTCAAAATGATATTTCGTTTTATAATTTTTAATTTATTTTATCCACAAATAATCCATTATTTATTTTTTATAGTTTTTGAATTTAGTTTATCACCAAGTTTACTTTTGGCTAGGAGTTAAACATTTAAAAAAAGTTCATAGAAAAACACAGTGAATAAACAAAATAATGAAATCATTTTGAAAGATTAAGAACATTTCTCATAAAATCAAAGCCAACCACTCATTAAAAATTTTGATTAAATTCTATTAGTTTTAGTCAAAACCTAAAATGAAAAAACGAGTAACTAAAATTCATTTTAATTTGAGAATAGTATCATTTTCCCTCGATTATAAGAGCCGAATTATATTTAAAAAATGTCATCAAAATCAATTTTGATAAATGAAATTCAACAACCAAACAAATTTTCTTCAATTTAATTGATTTAAAATCTTTCAAAATAATTTCATTTTTAATTTCACACTTACTCAGGAAATTTAGCATAAAAATATTTAAATAAAAAGTTAATGAAATTTTTAGTGCTTTATAAACGCTCCCGCATAAAAAATATTCACATAATTCATACCAACCAACCATTGCAACATTATAAACTTTACTTACTTACATTTTGTTCTCAAAATTAAGCAATTGAGCATAAAACGTGTAGATTCGCTAGTAAAAAAGTTAGAAATAAGACAATTTAAAAATATTTTATAATTTTCTCCCTCTTTTTCTCATTTCATTATAAATAAAATCTCTCGAGAGCAAAGAGCGTGGGCAACTTTAATTTTTTCACAATACTTTCACCTCATTTCCGTTTGCATTGTTGTAAAAAAAACAGAAAAAAAGGAAAAAGCTCTCTTATCACACATTATAAATAAATGAATGTAATGAAAGCATAAAAAGTTTATAATTTGTATTTTAGTTTCAGTTTTTTTTGCTCATCTATTTCCACCTTTTCCCCACTCTCTCTAAGCATTCGCTTCATGAAAATTAGAAGAATTTTTTACAACAATCATAAATAAGAGTATTAAAGCTCTATTAAGCATGCGGAATGTTAACATTAACCTTAAACATTTTTTTACCATCATTATCATCAATGCTCTTTCCAAGTCAATCCTTTTTACTAAAGAAGAAAGGAAAAATCTCCATTATTTATCATTTTGTCCAATCAATTTGAATTTCCAATGTAAAATATAAAAATTATTCAAATTTTTTGAGACAATAGAAAAGTCTTTAGCTTTAATAGTAATTTTTGGGTTTTGGTTTGAAGTTCATTCTTTCTTTCTGTAGTCCTTAAGTAATATCATTTTCATTAATCTTAACAAGAGTTCCTATTCAAAAAGTAGCACTTAATCATTAAATTTTTCTTCATAGTCATTGTTTAATGCTTATTCAACTGTATGTTTTAGTTTTTCTTTTGTATTATATTAACCCTTATTAACTTTTTCGTTCATTGCTTATATATATATGAAAAAAAAATTTGCAGAAAAAAATATCTTTTCTTGAACAAATTTAGTAATATTTTTTATTCGTAACAGAACAATTGGATCGAATTGAGGAGGGCATGGACCAAATTAATGCTGACATGCGTGAAGCTGAAAAAAATTTGAGTGGAATGGAAAAATGTTGCGGTATTTGTGTTTTGCCATGTAATAAGTAAGTAACGAGTAATATCAAAATGTGAAATGTGTTCTCCATTTAACCTTTTTTTTCCCAGGAGTGCATCATTTAAAGAAGATGACGGTACATGGAAGGGTAATGATGATGGAAAAGTTGTAAACAATCAACCACAACGTGTGTGTGACGATCGAAATGGTCTTGGACCACAAGGAGGATATATCGGACGGTATGTTGTGCTTTTTTTATTATCATTCTCAATTCAATTCATTTTCAATCTCTTCCGTAATATAAATAACATAAAAGAATCACAAACGATGCACGTGAAGATGAGATGGAAGAGAATATGGGTCAAGTGAACACAATGATTGGTAATTTAAGAAATATGGCACTCGATATGGGTTCAGAGCTCGAGAATCAAAATCGTCAAATTGATAGAATCAATCGCAAGGTAATTCAAACGGCTATCAATCATCTACTCTCTCTGTTTATACACTATAGAAGAAGATTTTACCCAGAGTGGCTCAACTTACTAAAAAATTTTTGGTGCTAGTAAATGTTGTGTTCCTTTAATCCCACATTCCATTATGGGTTAGAATTGAAATTCTATTCAGAAAGTTTTTATAGTTGAAAGTTATTTGCAGATTTTTATATATTCTGAATGTGAATTTTTCATTTCTAGCAAATAGTGTTTAAAATATTTTGAAAATTTTTAATTTCATTTTATATTTCATTATTTAAAGTTTTTAGCCACCCTGGTATTTATGTTTTAAATAATATTTCTCTCTGTGTTGGTTGTTCATCATTTTGGTTAAAGTGGAAAACTAACATTTTTCTGTGTTTCTTTTTTCTCTTTCTCATTTTCTATCATCAACTAAACAAACATTGTGTAACATTTTCATCATCATATTGTTTTGTGTCGAAAATTAACAAACAGGGTGAATCAAATGAGACGAGGATAGCAGTGGCCAACGAAAGAGCACATGATTTGCTCAAATAAGCACTCAGATGCCGACAGCGACAGCAATTGGATATTGATCTTGTCTTTCTATTCTATCACAGTGAAAATTTAACAAAAGTGAAAAAATTAATAAAAATAACTAACTTCTTATCAACTCTACACACAAAAACACTCTTTGTTGAACATAATATTCTCTCTCTCTCTCTCTGTACTAATCTCAGTAAGAAACAAGAAGGAAAGGAAAATTGTAAAAGTAGATGTGATTTTGTGAAAACTATTTTAATTTAAAAGCCAATATTTTATCTAACTAATTATCTCTCTCTCTCTCTCTCTATACATAAAAGTATAATTATGGAAAATTTCTATCCAATCTCTCTATATTTTTCGACATATTAACTTAATTTTATCTCAAATATTACATAATCTCTCTCATGAACATTTACCATTTACACATAAATACAATGAAGATTCGCGTAATTTAATATTAGCAAGATGAAGTTTTTTGATTAAATTACAATTTGAAACTGTATTTTACCAATTCTTCTAAAAAGAGTTCAAAATGGTTTCATTACAGATTTTTCTTTAAAAAGAATTGTAAATTAAAATGTTTTTAAATTTTTACCAATTCCATACTAAATTGTGAATTTTAAGATACGTTACATAAGATTTCTAATATTAAAAATTTAAATTCAAAGATTTTTATATAATATTAACTCAAAAATCTTTCCATCTTTAATTTATGCATCCGCTTACATTAAAAACCAATGTCTTTGGTTTTAGCAATCTTTATTAATCGACATCAACGGGTAGTACACAAAGTAGTGACAAGTCGATTGGCTTTTTCTCTCTCTTTTGATCTCAATTAGCATCAATTATGTTTTTGTTCGATTATGTTTAATTGCTTTTTGATGGATCAATACAATATAAAGAATAATACTAATAGCAGCATTTAGCTCCCCACCGATAAACCCTTGAATCACTTATGTACAGAGGAAAGTGTAAAGAAAGTGTCGAGAAGAATTTATTGATTTTTCTTAAAGAGCTGAATTAAGGAAAAATGATGATAAGTTTTGTGTAATATAGTCGATTGTTTTAATCATAACACATGGCATAATATTAAGGGGAAAATTTGCGGGAATTATTTTCTATATTTCTTTGGGCTTGGATTGTAATAAGTTTACTAATGCTTCCTATTTCATACCATTACATTTATTATTTACATTTTTTTATTTCAATATCATTAGGGTGAGATCAATAAAGACAAATTGGATGAAGCTAGTAAACGAGCTGCTGAGCTTTTACGAAAATAAAATAAATCGAAGGAACAGAAACATCTCGATATTAATGAAGAAGTATTTAAAAGTTATTGAGAAAGAATGAGAGTAAAATCATGAAATTATTAATTTTTTTTCTGTCAACAAAATCAATACTCTACTTATACTACATACATATTATAACAAAAGCAACGAAATCAAAAAAGATTCTTTTTTGTTAATTTTTTATTTCTTAATAAAAAAAATTATTTATTCATCAAAATCATATGAGTGAAGACAAACAAAATTAAATATTAGAATTTAAGTCATGTGAACAGGTTTTGTACAGAAAATCATGCTACATTTTAAATTCATATAAACAGAAGACGAAAATAAGATACAACTGACAAATACATACATAAATAAATTATTGGAAAATTCAATTAATTAGTAAAAATGGCACCTAAAACGAAAATTATGGAGAAAAAATTTAGAGAGTTGAGAAACATATTGAAAGAATTAACAAGAACATATTTTAAATTTGAAAATCGGTTCCTTTTGCCGTATTAAAGGTAATTTTTTATGTGTCCACAAAATGTTTTTTGAATAAAAATGATAAAAATAAAATACTTTTTCGATATTCTAAATTTAAAAATGAGAAAAGTAAAATATTTATAATTAAAAATTGAAATAAGAGATGAGAAGATGCATTGAAATGGTTTCTAACGATTATTTGTATGTCAAAAAATCGTGATTATTTTTGAAACGAAATAAATTACATGCAATTTGAAATTTGACCTCAATGAGTAAATTTATATTTAAAAAGATGAGAGACAAAAATTGCGTAAGCATTTATCAATTAAGAATAAAGAAATTTCATTTTCTTGCTTAGTTGAGTTTTAAAAAGTAAAATAAAATGGTTGACATGGACGAAAAGATTTAATTAAGAGATTAATAAGAATGTCAAAAAAAGATTAAAAATCACAAGATGCAATTCGAAAGACATGAAATTTAAAAATGGCTTACAATTACAAATCGCTAACTGCATAACTTTATCTTTTAACTCTCTTTAAAATCCTTAGCTGAAAAAAAACTTTTAATTGAGAATAGAAATGTTGAACATTTGCTGATTGTTAATTATTTTAATGAAATATAACCTATAGAGAATGGCAAAGCGAGTAAATGCATTAAAATTGGAAAAGTGAAAATTATTCAACAGTTGATAATAAGAGAAGGAATTTTATTTTCTTTTTTGTTTCTCAAACAATGAATACAATTTTGAATGGGATGCTGTGAAATGACAGCAGCGACTCATATTTGAATGATAATAAAGCTTCTGCTCGAGCTGAGAGAGAGCTTTTGTGAGGAAATTCATATCAATGTATATTCATTAATTTTACCTTTAATATTTCTCTACAATACAATAATAAAAAGTATATTATTAAATAATAATATCACAAATTAACAGCAGCACACACAAGAACACACACATTGATGAAGAATCATAATAGAAATTTAATTATAAATTTTTCAAGAAATAATTGAATACTTTTGTTAACATAAAAGATCTAAAATACAATTTCTAGTATAAACGAAACAGCAAAACATTTATTTCAATTTAATGAAAAATAACATCAAAAAATAAAGATCTAAAAGGATTTCTATCTCACTTTTTAAAAATAATACAAAGAAATCAAGATTCAAAAAATTGTAACAAGTATTCTTTTATTTCTTGACATTTTTTCTATTATTTAATTCTTCTCATTCATTTTATCTCTTACTTACCTGAAACATGCATTCAAAAGAAGAAGAAGTTAATGAATAAAATAAAAGTCAAGAGAAGAGTAAATGCATTTTTCGAATAGCGTTATTAGCAATAAAAGTAAATTATGAGGAAAAATAAAAAAATAGTATGTGATATAATCGTAAACCAAAATTTTTTACTTGTATTGACAAAGTTTTTGAAGATGAGTATGATAAAGTTATTGATGATAAAAAGAATATAATTCAAAAATTGTCCATAGTAGAGATTTTTCTTCCCTCTTTCATATTCATTAATCACATACACTTAAAATCGATTTAATCGATTCTGTAGACTTCAAAATGTTCAAAGGAAATTTTAATTTTTCTCTCAGTATTCACTCTTGGTTGTTGTTGATTGTCTTCTATTTTCACTCCACACACATACACTTAAACACTACTGAACTCTATATCAATCGTTCTCTCGATTATTTACATCATTCGAAAATAATTAGTTTTCGCGATGAGATGATGATAAAAGCTTTCAAAAATAAAAAAAAAAAAGATGTTAAATCGCTTAAATCGTAAGTTAAAATTTAGTGAAAGCTTTTATCGCTGCAATAATATATAAAAATTAGTTTCTTAACGATGTGCACGTGATTGAAAGAAGTGAATAATGAAATTGTTAAGTTTTTAATTCCTCATCTTTATGTAGTGAAAATAAAATTGAGAAATTGTAACGTTGATAGGATTATAATCTAAGAGAACCGCAATATAAAAAATTCCTTACAAAATATAGTTTCATTTCTCGCAGGTCTAAAAAAATCACTTAAAAATTATAAAAAAAATAAAATGCTACATATTAACCCCTTCTCTTACTGTCTTTTTTGAAAATGCAAAAAGATAAACATTAAATAAAAAATGAACAATTCTATGTGTGTAAAGTAATTCATATTTACTACTTATTACATATTTAATGAATTACAAACAAGAAATTATTCTACATAGTGTAGTCAAAAGAAGAAGACTCGTCGGACTCGTTAAAATTTCTTAATTAAAGATTTTTTGCGTATAAAATTGTTCTTTTTTGGTTCATTCGTAAAAGAAGAATAAAAATGAGTTTCTGCTTTATCTTATAATGATAGAAATTATGCTTATTCCACTTACTAAATTATTCTTGTATTATTGTACATAAACATGATTAAATGAGAAAAATGTTCAATTGAATAGCTTGTAAGTGAAATTTATTAAATGACTCAAAAGAAACTTTTTTTTTCAAGAAACCTTAACAGTCAAAATATCAGTCATATTTTTATCGCATGAAATCAAGAACAAAAATAAAAATTAATTATAATACACCGATTAATTGGGATATTTTTTATTTAACTTTTCAGGCAGCATAAAATTGAATCAAAATAATTTGGTAAGAAACAATTCCTGTCAAAATACTTGCAAGCAATGCAAGATTGATTGTGTAAAAGCCGTAAGCTGTGAACATAACTGGTTGATGATTTAATTGCATATAAAATTTATGCACAAATTCACGTGATTCTTCTGTTAATTGCTCATAATTGTCGCATTCAATTTTACTCACAACTGTGGCAATTTCTGTCATCTAAAAATTTTTCATTATTTAATGTGAAATTATCAGTCGCTAATACACACAATTTGTGGTTTTTGCAACAGCAAATGAATTCGATAAAAATTGTGTGTGTTAACCACTGTGAATGATGATGATGAAAACTTACAATTTTCTGTGTATGCTGGCAAACGGTAACCATTGAAAATAACATTGCAATGCCTAGTATTATTGTGTAGCATGTTTCTAGATATAAATTAAAGAGTTTTTTTTGAATAATTAATAAAATTTGATATTTTAAATTATGAATTTAAACTTGAAATTGAAACTTTTGACTTTTCTTTTTTCTTACTTAAATAAATTTCAACAAAATTCTTAAGAACTTAAATTAATGTCAAATATTGAATTTCATTAAAATCTCTGTTCTTTTGCCAAATTCACATGAAAATATTTCGTTTTTCTTACCAGGAATATTCTCCTTCATTTTTTGTTCAACTAAAATGACAAAAAGTTGATAACCAGAAGCTGTTAATGCAATAACATTCACAATAAGCATGACGAGTATTGTAAATCCCATGCTATCATTTACCAATCCTGCATTTTCGTAAATCAAATTATACATTCTTTTAGCACTGGTAAACTTTTTGAATGAATCACTAGGACTTTTAGTTGCGACTCTCACGGGAATAATTTTCGTGTCTGATTCGATAAATTTTACTTTTTGTATGTTGAAAATTCCTTCAATGAGAGTTTTAAGGAATTTTAGTTGCCAATTTATGATAAGTACGTTTAGAGTAAATTTAAAAGTTGTAGCTAAAATGAAGATTATTGGGGGTGATCCCAAAAATACTGTCAAAGCTTTTTCAACGGATGTCGTTGAGACGTAGAACAAAACTGACCCATGAGTCAATAAGAAAAATATTATGACAGCTGCTGTATTGCGTTTGACATTGTATCGAATGACATTGAAATCTATTTGAGCGTCAAAGTCAGCATCACTAATATCAATGAGTTGCTGCATGTTGATAAACATTTTTTTGACCTTCTTTGTTGAGATAAATGAATGCAAAGCACTCACAAGTAAAACAACCAACATTCCAATTTTCATTGAGTTCTGAACTGTGTAAGTCAAGACATTTTTTGCTGTTATTTGTGCTTCCATTGAATCGGAATTTGCGAGAATATAATTGACCATTAAAGCTGTCAAAATTGTTAAGATAAAAAATAAATAAATTCCACGCCAAATTGTAGGATTTGCAGGATTTTTCTCTTTCCACAGTGATCGAAGTGAAAAATATTGCAAGCCAAGAATCTCAAAAATGAAAAGACATTGATGAAATTCTTGATCAACTCGAATTGGTAACTTTTTTTGTTCCATGTCCTTTCGATGATACAACTGAATGTCGACTAATACTTTACACTAGTCATTGACTCGAATTTTATGTTCATGTAGGGAATAATAATTTAATGAATTTTTAACGAAATTTTGAGGTGAGTAAATTACGGAAATGAATATGATAACGTGACTATTACATTAAAATAATTATTTGAAAGTGGTATTTATTGCTTTTTATGATTCTGTAGCGCAGTCATATAAGTTTATTATATAAAAAGCGAATTACTTTCTGAAATTTAAAAAATTGGAAGATATTAATTAAAACTATGGTTCCAGTTACTTTTGTAGTTTTTAATTTGTTACTATTTTTTTTGTCATCGATTAAAAATTTTTGTTTTTAATGAAAATGTAATAGAAAACTCTTTTCAGCTAGGCTTCTAAATACGTTCTCTAGTATGCATGTAAATTTATTTGGCTTTTACTGCTAGAGAAATATTGATAACAAAGAATAGTGTGGGATAATTAAAAATTGTCAAATTAAAAATTTTTTTTAATAATACATTTGTTGACTTAGCTGCTATATCAATGAATATAACAAAAAATACCTATACTGGTTTTGAAAATTAAATTCAAACAATAAGTTGGGAAAATAAAAAATTTTTAATTTTAAGTTAATTGCACTTAAATTTCAAAAATATCTGTTTTTTTTTAATTTTGATGATTATAAATTCCTATTACTCTACTGTGTAATATAGGGCGCTTAGAAAACATATAAATCTAGTCTTATTCTTTGTGAGGCTTGCAAGCTTAATGAAACTTAACA
This sequence comes from Polypedilum pembai, assembly GCA_014622435.1. NCBI lineage: Eukaryota > Metazoa > Arthropoda > Insecta > Diptera > Chironomidae > Polypedilum > Polypedilum pembai. The sequence goes on from JACWBX010003065.1 coordinate 82,898, forward strand.
ACGTTAATTTTAAATAAAAGAAATTTTCTAATTTAAAGAAATTTGTAAAAGTTCGAATTTTCATTAGCCTTATAATTATTATAAAACAGTCAAAGTGAAAAAAGTTTGCATCAAAATTCCTGCTAAAATTCCTAAGTGATTTCTATTAAATATTCAATCGTGACCAGAGTTGTTACTCAACTCAACCAGAGTTGTTGTTCAATAAATATCGTCAATATGATCAATATCGAAGCTTCATAATTTGAAAAATTCTTTTAATGTTGCTTCTATTAGTCTTCATAAGTGTTATAAAGATAATTTGAAGTTTTGCGTTTAAGTTGTTTCTGAGTTATATCATAATAAAATTTTATTTTGAAATTATTATTAAATCAATCATAATCGATGAGCTTTGTCAGTATAAACTCCGATAATGGTTCATTCTCTCGCAATTTAAATTGCACAAAAATGAGACAAATTTCAATTATCTAATGAGCAAAAAAAAAAGTTTTTTTCAAAAAACTAAAAAATTTTGTTTTTATTATTTTTCTATTAACAATTGAATTAATAATTTTTCAAGAAAAATAAATGAAAAAAATAAAATGCCTGGAGTTATTTACTTCATTTGAAATAAAATTCATACATATTATTTCATTAGAAGTTAAAAAATTTCGTCCCAATAATATTTTTAATAAAACTATTTCACATTAAACTCTAATTGGAAAAGTCAATAATTATAAAAATTTGAAGGCTATTAACACTATTTATTGTAGTTTTTTTTAAATCAATGAAAACCTTTCTCATTATTTTCATTCATAATTAAAACTTCAATTTATTCATATTAATGCATATCAAATAAAAGAAAGCTCACAAAAGTTCATAAAATATTTCGCTCTTGAAGTTCATTCTTTATTTACCAACAAAGTGCATATTTTTCAACCCTTTTCAACATTTGCATAATTCTTTTTAAACTATGCATGTATTGTTAAATTCATGAGGGAAAAAATTTCCTTTCCGACATGTTGCTTCTGATTTCACTTGCATGAGTAAGAGCGTTGTAAAATGTTCTGGAAGCATATTAGAAAATAATGTTGTGGCTATTTTTAACCTATGTAGTCAACTTTACTTTTAGGCAATGGTGTGAAAGGAAGTTTTAAATAAAAACTCAAAATTTTTTTTATATCAATGAAATTGTTGAAAATTTTAAAGAAATTAATTCAGTTTAAATAAACATATTTTAAATATAAAATTTTGGAATTATTTTTTAAAATTAATTTCCAGTTATAACTATCTTTACATCTACCGTCTTCCCTTAAAAATAAGTTTTTCTTCAGTTCGAAATTGTCAAAATTTGAAAATGTTTAATTTTTCTTTTTTTAAAAAAGAAAGAACAACTATTAAGCAAGAGTTTTGAAAAATCAATAAAAAGTTTATCTTTTTCGAAGAAACTTAACTTCGTTCTGTGATAAATTATGAGAATTAATAAAAATTTCATAATTTTTTATTTTAGCTCGAATAAGAGAACATTTCTTTCTAGTCCAATAGAAAGAAAACCTTTCCTTATATTCGAATAAAAGGATATATTCTTATATTCGAGAGAAGATGATAGATATTTTACAATTTTTCTTTGAAATAATTAGTAAGATGAGACAACTCTTTATTGCGCTCAAATGAAATTTTTGGAATAATTTTTCTTTTTATTAACCAAAAATTTTACTTTAAAAAAGAATTAAACTTACTTACAAAGGGAAAACAACCCTTGATAGCGAAAATAGAATAAATATTGAAACTCAGAAATTTTGTATGAAACTATTAACAATTATTTGTTAGATTTTTTGATATAATTGTTTCTCCTTGCTTACTTACTCAGTCTTTTCTTAACTAGTTAATAAATAAAAGCAGGTAAAATGTTTTTACAAAAATAATAAGTTGCTACAATAAAATAAAGAAAAGAAGAGATAAATAAAAATAAAATTTATTGCAGCATCAAAAATATTATTATTTTCTCACTCTCATTTACTCATACAAATGCAAGTTGCTGCAGTAACTATTAATAAAACGATGTAAAAACAACTTTACATCAAACTTCCGAAGTTCTAGAGAAGTAAAAAATTCTGAGAGAAAAAGAGAGTGAAAATATGCTGAGAGAGTGGAGAGAGAATTATGAAAATTTTATGATGCAGAGGAGAGGATGGGCACTAGACTAAAAGTAGCAAAAGGTCAATATTTATGTTCCTTTCCATGCAAAAAAGTTAAAAAACGGCAAAAATAAAAATCATTTTACCTCAGTGTCTATCCCCTTGAATGCAGAATTGAAAATAAATCGAGAATTGCTTCATATGCACATATACTGTGGCAATGAATATTTATTCATTATTAGACAGTTGATATGATAGGATGTCTCAGTTGTGTTGCTTTTTAATTAAAATAAATAAAATTACAATTTAGAACATTGCACTTGAGCGAAAGTGAATATTATCAATTATGAGAGAGATATAGAATAAAATATTATGTGTGATAATGAAGTTGCTGCTGCAATTCGATTAATAAAACTTGATAAGGCATTAAAAATATTATTTTATGAAAATTCATTAAAAACAATTTAACGTGAGTAGAAATCGATTTGAAGTGAATAACATGAGTGTGTGTGTATTAAAAAATAAAAGACAAGCAGAAAAAATTGATGTGTATTTTTTTGTACAAAATATGACACAAATTTGAAATTGATGATTATTATTTAGTAAGAAATAGCTATTACTAGAGAAAAGATCTCTTCAACAATGCAAGGAAAAAAGACTTTTTAAATTTTCAATAAAGTTGATATAAAAACTTTAAGGTAATGTTCACGTTGAAAATTTTTTGTTTAATTTGCGTTCATTAAATTCTATTTTGAGTGAAGCTTCTTGTTTTAGAAAATTGAATGTTTTCATACTCGATAAGTTAATTTTTTTATTGTCGCTCGTCGTCATAAATGGAGATGTTTGCGAAAATTTAATTATTCGATTTTTATGAGAGCATTTTAAAACTCTTCATGGTTAATTTTTAAAAAGAAAAATTATAGATTTAATATTTTTAAGTAATACAAATTTGGTGAACTTTATATATCTGATTTTTTGAAAAGTTCTGAAAGAAAATTTAAAATTCAATAGTCTTTTAGAATTCAAATTATTCATATATAATTTCAAGAGATTTTCAATTTGTAAAATGTTCATATAAAAGCATAAGAACTCTTAGATTTTCGTAGAAAATTTTACCAAAAAATATGTTAAATTCATAAAAATTTTAAGAAAACAAAAAGTTCTAATACCTTAGTTTACAAAAAATTTTAATAAAAAAAATTTCTAGAAAATTTTTCAAAGAATTTGAATTTAAAATATTCGTTAGTTTAGAGAGTTTTACATTAAGGTTGTTTACTCTCAATTTTACATTTATTTAAAAGAAACCCTTAAACCTGCGTCAATTATAAAAATCAATTTCATCACTTGCATTGCTTCTGATTTTTTTTTCACTTCTTTACACTCTCTGTGTGTGGCGGATATTTTGAAAACAATTTTACATTTTTTGATATTACAATGTGACTAAAGTCAAAACAAGAACGAACTTGTTTATGCTACGTAAAGAATCAAATCTCATTAGGAATTCAACAAATCATGAGAAAGACGATCCTTTGTTATTCTGTTTGTCGTTTCCGCGAATTTTATGCTCGAGTTTTCAATAACATTCACTTGTTAGCTAACTTGTTTAAAAGCATTCATCACGATATTCTAGAAATTAGAGTTTTTTTTTAAAAAATTAATACAATCGGTAAAGTGAGAAATTATGAAATCTGGTTAAGCAAACGAATGCACGATCAAGTAGTGGTGATGGTCGTGACTTTAATAAAACACTTGTGCAAGTAACTATAATTTTTTTCTTTTAATAGTCTAGCCTGAAGTGCACGAATTAATTGCTCTATATAAGGCTCCACTTTCAAAATTTCCATTTTCAAAATGGATTTATCGCTCAAAAGTTCCATAACGTTACTTCTGAATTTATCTGAAATAGAATGTTTTACAAGTGAGTTATAAAAGTGATAATAGTTGAATGATGAATATTGACGAATGATAAATTTTTAATAGCACTTGTGCGCACACATACTTCTTTGTTTCTTTCAAATATTTTTGAATTATCGAAACAGGAAAAAATTTCTATTTTTACATGAACGTTTTAATATTAACATGTGTATTATGTGTTTCTCTTTATATTAATTTAATAAATATATTTGGAAAATAAAATTTTATTATTTGTCAGTGAATTTTATGCCATGGTTAAAGTTGACACAACTGTGCCATTGATTCAATTATTCCTATAAATATTTGATACAAGTAAAGTGAAATATGAATGCAAACACTTGAAAATTTTGATAATTTTAAAAATAAATAATTTTTTTAAGAAACTTTTCGATCATGTAAAAATTAAAATTTTCATTAAATAGTGAGCATGTGTAAGTTTTCTACATATAAATATTTTTTTAAAAAAATTCAGGTCGAATTTGAAATTTAAAGTCTTTATCATTTTCTCTTTAATGTTTTTCATCTTATCTAAAAGAAAATTGAAATAAAATATTCACATCAAAATGGTAAAATTTTATAAATTACTCAAGTAAATCCAGGAATCTCTAGACTCAAAAAATTGTCAGTTTGTTTAGCCCATATTTGAATTTGAAATACCGCGTTTTATTGCAAAAATTTAAAATTAGCAATTAAACTGAAAACGTCAAATTAAATTGTAAACAAATTAAGTTTAAAAAGTTCGTAAAATTTGAAATTTCAATAAACCTTCAAAACGAAAAATAAATGAGTTCTGAAAAACTAAGATTTTTATTTTAAATATTGTATTAAATTAATAAGTAATTAATAAATGAAATTTTAACATATCTGACCACAAACATTTTATTCTCTGTAAATAATTTTTAAAGATTTATTAGTATTAAATTAAAGCAATATTTCAATTACTTTTAAATAATTTGAACTTTAATTTTTTCTTTCAAAAGTTTCCAACTTCATGGCAATTTTATATTCTATTTTCGTATAAAATAAAAAATTAATTACTTCTTCACGAAAGTAATTTGAAGCTCATTTATTACAAAGCTAAAACAGCAATAAAGAAATTTGAAAAAGTTTCTTTCTACTCATATTCTCACGAAATTTGAAGACATTGTTGCATTCTGAAATATTAGTGAATAAACTTTCAGCAAGCTAAGACATGTAGTCACGATTTTAAAATTTTTTAGAAAAATTATTAGCTGATTAGACGTTTGTTGACTAATTATAATTTATTTTTATCATCAAAAATTTCGATCACTAAGTGTTGAAAAAGGATGAATTTTGAGATAATAAAATGTCACAGTAAAATTTCTAATAAAAATTAAATAAAGTTTTGCAGTCGTTGAACCACACACGTAGTAAATTGATGACTAAGTAGATTGAAAATCAAATTTGTAGCATGTGAGCAAGGCAATTTGAAACCATATTAAAAGTCTACGAGAAAAAATTTCAATTTATTGACGGTAATTTTTATTTTTCAAAATTCAATTACCAACTTGTGTTTGGTAAATAATTTTTTTTCTGTAAAATTCAATTTCCTTTTTTCCTATCACGCTTACTAATTTATTATTTTTGTCAACATGATGCATTTTTTATAAATATTGAAATTGAACGAAATCAGGGTCAAGCGTAGTATATTTACAATTTAATGTCTGGCTATTGCTGTCATGTAAATAGACATGAAACTGAGTAAACTTGTTGCGTTCAATGAGAAAGGACATGTGAACATTAATAGATTTATTTATTAATGAAATGGAGAATATATGAGTTATCATATGGATAATTTTACCTAAAATGCGACAATACGATTTCTCTCTTTCATTATTGCATTGTTCAACGCAATATAAACTTTATTTATGTAATTTATGATAAGAAAATTTTGTTTTATTTCTTATTCACTTAATAAAATTGCGAAGTAAACTTTTTAAGTTATATATGAAGTCTTTTTTTATGCGCTAAAAAAATAACAAAAATGAGCTTTTGATGATTAGAAAAAATTAAGTCTTCGAAATTAATATGAATACTTTTTTTCGAATTTTAACGAATATGATTTCTTCATTCAAAAAGAATTTTTGATAGTGTCAAACGACAATTAGATCTGTTGAAGTTTGAATTTTAGTTATCTTTCCACACCCTTTTGTCATATCTCCGTATTATTATTTGTGAAAATATTTAAATTATATGAGTCTCAAAATGAAAACTTATAAAATTAAATCTGTTTTATAATCATAACAACATCTATTACTTCAAAAAACACATATTTAATCAATGGATAAAAATTAAATTTCTCAACCTTACTTTTAACAAAATTTTGAAAATTATCTAATGTTCGAATGAAACTACCGAGAAAAAAGTGTGATAGCTACAGTTATTTTAAAAAATTTCTTTTAATTGATAAAATCTCTTTTAATTAGTGAACTTTTCAAAAGGATTTTAATCATATATGCACTTTCATTTTAATGGAATTAAATGATATTTTAAAAAACCAAATGTCAATTATCATCAATTAGGACTCGACCACAACTGCAATTATTGATAAAAAGCAGTAAAACTTTTGCATTGATGCTTCATTTTGAAATCAATTAAAATTGAATTTAATGAAATATTATTAATTTCACTTATTTAATAACCTGAAAAATTAACAAATATCATCATAAAATAAATGATTTACCAAATTCTTCTGATTTATCTTCAAGCTAAAATAATAAAAATTTCCCTTTCATCAGAAATAATTAATTTTTAATCAATCAGTGTTCATTAAAAATCAGAATTTTTGCAATCAAAAATTCTTTATTAAAACTGAAATTTCCATAAAATCAATCACATTTCACTGTTATTATTGAGCCAGACTGACCTGAGGATATTTATTGATTTTTTTATAAGCTACAGAAATGATTGCTTACAATTTTTGTTTATTGTCAAATGACAGAAGCTTTACATGCTGCAATATTGTCATCTTTTTTCACTCTGGAATATTTTATAAATAAATGTAAATTTTAATTGGAAAACTCAATCAAATAAAAAATTGTCTCCTGACATATTCAATTATTCATTAAGCAAACATTTTCCTAATGAACATTTATTTTCATGTAAAAGTTAAAGACATACGAAAATAAAAATAATTAAAAATAACTTGTTGCTTTAATCAATTGAAAAACCATGGGAAAATCGTCAGGAAGCTCTAAATTTCCAAACAAATTTCGTCTCTCCTTTATTGAAATTAATTCCATTCTAAATTATAAATAAAGTTCTTCTTCATGACAATTTTATACGATCAACGTGGCTTTCAGTTTATGGTCGAGTTAATATCGTGAGAATAGTGAACATATGTTTAGGAAAAGAAGAAAGAAAAATATTAATTCGAAAAAATTATCCTTTCGCGTTGTCAGTAGTCTGAATAAATTCAATGAAAGTGGTCAAAGCGTGTTGCCGCAACATTTTCGTTAATGTGAGTTGAATTTATTTATTTTTGTTGTCTTGCTCACTACTATGCGTTCAATATGACAGAGAAAAAGTTTGAATGTTTTTCTTTGAATTGATTCTGATTACATTTAATGATGAGGTTTATTAATAATACTTTAATTATTAATGAAAAATATTAATGTCAAATTAACAAGAAGATTAATTTATTTGGAAAATTTTCACAATTTTTCTATTCTGGTAATTCAGTTAATAAAAATACGGCTAAATATTTAAATATAGTATATTCAACGTATTTCGTGGCTTTCAAAAAACTTATTTGGCTTTCTTTAATTCCTAAATAATCAACTTTCATTATAAATAGCCTGAAAACTAAAGAAATGAAAACTTAATTTTCTATTTAAATTTTTTTATTAAAAGGGCGTGAAGCCACTTTTTCTGTATAGACTATCTGGACTTTATATATTGTAAGAATGTTTAGTTAAATATAACAAAATGCTTGGTAGTTTTATTCGACCGTTAGAAAATTCCAAAAAGTCTTTGTAAAGCGCAACTACAACATTTCGAAATCATTTGAAATCTGAAAAGTTTGTTAACAAAAAACTTAAATAAGTATTGACTTTTATGAAAGGTGTTTGAAAACACGTTTGAAATTATTTTTTCAAAAGTCGAAATTTTGAATAAATCAAGGTAAAACGTATAAAACTTACAAAAAAATCGTGAAAGATTGATAATGTCAGGAGGATAGACACGGTGGCAAAATGTTTGCCACTTTTCATACAAAAATTTGCCACTTTTTTGCTACTTTTTGCACGTTATTTTCAAAAAAAAAAATTTCCAGTTAAAAAAAGTGGCAAAAAATTTGCCACTTTTGCCACTTTTCTAATAAATTTTTGCCACTTTGCCACCGTGTCTATCCCCCTGGATAATGTTTTATTCAAAATATAGGAATTAAAAAAAAAAGCTTTTTTTGACATTTGATCCAAAAATAAAAATTTTTGTTTAAAACTTAAAAAAATTAGTTTTTAGTTTTTCCAAAAATTTTATTTTTGTATCCAGTTCTTTCTGATTTTAAAAAAATACGTTATATTTTCCGTTTATACCATTTTTGTTTGCCACAAAAAATTAACATAAAGTTGAAACGTATTTTTTAATCAAGTTTAATTAATTAATTATTTTAATTTTCTTTACTCTTGACTTGTGACGTTTCATAAAATTGTATTATACGAAGCTTATTATTTAAAATTTTTATTTTTTTATAATTCTATTCTTGTTAATCTCGAAAAATTCTATAATAAACATACACAATTTCTATTTATAAATGAACCATTTATAGGATTATCAGTCAAAAACCTAATACAATTTATTTTTATTCATAAATGATTAATTAATGAGAAAGTAGCGAAATCTTCAAGAATTCTTTATAAAAAATTTTTTCATTAATTTTTTATAATTCATAAAAGTTCATTACTTCCGACGCGTGTGCACATGAATATAAATTTATTTTTTTAATAGTAATTAGTTTAAGATATTTTTTTTTAAAAAGAATTTATGATTCTCACGATTTATAAAACTTGAGCAGAAAAATAAACTAAAGAAAGAGAAATAAAGAAAAGTTATTCAAATTACGTTCAATTGAAAATATATAATTTAAAATTTTGAGTGACACTAATCAGTGGTATGATATTTTGTTTAAAACTCACTGCCGCCTACAGTGAGTTCATCAATTAAAATCTAATTATTTGTGAGTTTTAAATTTTCCAAACTTTTGACATTTTGTTTTATAATATTAATAATTTATTTTTGAATCAAACAAGTTTTTGAAGTAATTATCTTTTCCAAAGAATTTTAGAAATTGAGTCAAATTATTGAATCATTTCATTTGTCATAATGAATTAAATAATAATTTAAATAAATTAAAAAGTGATTGAAGAACAAAAGGTTCTGAAATGAAAAAAAAGAATTGATTTGATCAGAGTCCGAAATCGTTTTACAAATAACTATAAATCAACTAAATTTTATTCGATTAAAAATAAAACACTAATCGATTAAATTTAGGTTGATTTTTATTTGAAAAATTTAATAGATAAAAATTTAATTGAAATTATTTGCGTTAGTTGAAAAGCCATTTAGCAGCTTTTAAACTCATCGAAACCTCTTAATCATATGTTTTCCAACATTTGCACCTAAAAATGGAATATTTTAAAAAGCAAAGTTTTTAAATTATTTTTATCTTTTTCTCACCTTTTTATTTATCAACACGATCTTGAAATAACAATAGTTATGAGTTCAAAAGATAAAAATTACTGCCTGATAAGGAAATCACACGGGAATTTTTTTTAAAATCTTGCAATATCTGGATTTGCTAAAATTAAGTTGTAAAGAAATTAAAACGTTTATGAAAAATATTAAATATTGCAAATCTAGCTAAATTTATAAAATATCGAGTTTTTAGAATTCAAATATTTTGCAGTCAACTTCATGTTTTTGTTAATTTCTTCAAATGTAAAATTAAATTTTTTATTTTTCTAGTTTTATAAGCATTTTGAGCTTTATAATTAATTGTTAAGTTAGAAATTTGATAATGCAATCAAGTATAAACTTGTACGATGTTTATTTTACAAGATTTCCATGAAAACAAAATTTTTGATTTTCCAACTACTGACGTGTTCCTTAAAAATTTGTTAAATAATAAAAAGCAAAAGCATGTTCTTCTGCAGGGATATGCATAATATATATTAAATAGTAATGATAAAAAGACTGATAGTTTCAATTTTTAGTTATGTAATTTACTGCACAATTTGCAGCACGCTAACATCATCAAATTTAGAATAAAAAACTTTACGAGTTCTGTTCGAGTCAAAAATCAACTTCAAAATGAGCTCGTCAGTTCGTTATGCACTGCCTTTTATACATTTTTTTCTACACAATCGTAATCGTTCATATGACTTTATATGAATTTTTACAAGTGTGTCATATGCTATTTAAAAAAAAGTGATAACCCTTTAATCTTTGTTGCTTTTTCATCATCGTCAATAAAAAATAAAGTTAAGAAATTTATTGATTTCTATGAAAAAAATAAGTAAAAAGTTTGTCGTTCCAATTTATAGTTCGTTAATTTATCCAACAGTCAGCATTATTTATAATCGCTTTCTTATCTTCGTCTTCATTCTCATTTAAAATGATAAGCTTTACTCTTGACTCGAGTATATAAAAGCAGTTGTGGATTTAAACGTGGAAATTCTAAATTTAGTCAGAAATTTGATAACGATTGATTAAAATTTTCGAAGAAGAATTTTATACAAAAGTTGCGTCACAAAACGAATTGCTGCAATTATATTATACTAAATGTAATTTCCTAGTTAGTGCCTGCATTCTTATCGTTTTAAATAAATCAACTTCAATTTATCTAATCTTGACAATTTTTTTATTTAATTTTATCATATTTTATGTCAAATTAAACAAAGTTTCATTCTTTTATTTTCGAGGAAATAAGAGAAAAATGGCGAGAATTTATATGAGAAAAATTTCTATGAAATCATAAAATTCAAATTATTCTGATAAGAATGAGTGTGATAAAACAATAAAATAATAAAAAAAAATTGAGGGCGATATAAAAATGTCAAAACGCATTACTCAAACATTCACATGTGATTAATTTATATATATAAATATATTTCTTTTTGGATTATAACGTGTTATCACACACTTGTCAGTACTTGAGGGCGGGAGTATTAAAGAGCCATTCATGGGTGCGGGCGAGCTCAGTATGAGACTGAATTTCGTTCGAGTCACATTTAAAAAAGTTGCGAGAAAACTAAAAGAGAGTGTGAGAGAGAGTTAGTAGAGCAAAAGAGCTTATCACATTCACATCAATTGAATATATTTGTAGTTTAAATTGAGACGAAAATGTTATCACATTGAATATTAAAAACAACCTAGAAATTCTCTCAATTTTTACTCTCTCATTCATCGATTTGTGTTTGTGCAAAAAAATTTAACTAAAATAGAAATATGGAAATGAAGGAAATTGTGTCTGATTGCATATTAAACGAAAGCACATGCAAATATAAATTAAAGCATTCCAATAAAAATCTGATGAATTATTTTAATTTTGATGAATGATAATAATTGACAGTGAAAAGGAAAAAAGTCATTTTTTATGCTTAATTTAAATTTTTGGATTTTTTTGGATGATAAGCAAATAAAGAGAAAAAAGAGAGATAGAAATACAGATGATAACGCAATCTTATCGGTGCTCGAAAAAAAAATATTAATAAATTTTTAAGAGATAGAAAGAGAATTTGTGAGCTAAAAAATATAAAGAATCATATTGATGACGTTGAGCGAGAAATAACATCAAAACAATAATAAAATTTTATTTTTCAAATAGTTTTAATGATGAAAAGACACTGACTTGACCATAGACAATATTTGAAAAAAAAATTTAAGTGGGAGAGAGAAAATAATAATTTTAAAAAAATGACGGAGATAGTGCAAGTGGATAAAATTGAGTCAGAAATTAATGGCAATCATATCTCATCGGCGGCAGCGACAATTGAACAGCAATCAAATGAAAATTGTTGTAACAATATGTTGGAAGAAGAAGAAAATTCGCTCAAAAATTTATTGTCTACCTCCACAGCTGTCACAAACGTTGCAGCGTCAGAAGCGACGACAACAGCAGTAACCACTGTGCCAGTTGAAAGCATGATTACAAAAGAAGTCAATGATACTCAATTAAATCTTACAAAAATACTATATGAGCCTGAAAAGAGTGAAAATGATAAGAAAAAGGAGCAGGAAACGACTGTGAATAATGGACTGATTAATAATATGACTAGTAATGACATTGCAATTGCTGATACACAAATCGTTGACGATGATGATCGACTTATTATTGACATTTCTGATGATGAAAAGAGAGAAGGAAAACGAGGAAGGAAAAAGGCAAAACCAAAGTCAATGCCATCATTACAATTTGATGATGATTCAGAAATTAAGCAAAGTAAGTGACAACTTTATCTCATTTTCAAAAATATCTCATTCAAGGTTGAGACACTTTGTTTAACTGAAAATTATTTATGACTTTTTTATGACTAATGTCATTAGGATAACTTCTAAAATATTTTTGTATACAATTTAAAATCTTTTTGAAAATATTTACTTATTTGCACTTATTTCTCACATTTAAAAGCAATTAGATCATATAGCAGTTTGTACAAACAATTTATTCTTTTTTTAGCTTTCCTAAAATCATTCCCAGTAATTTCTAGTTCCGTTTTATCAAAAAATGAAATTATTTCGGCGTAATATTAAGTTATTAATAGTCGAAGTGTCTTAACCTTGATTTCATCTTCACACTTGTTCTCGCTCATTTTAATATTCACTCTCTGCCATTGAGCATAAGAATTTTGTTTTTCAAACTCTTTTTAGTATCACTTTTGTGTAGTCTGCCGAACTACTCGGTAACAAACAAAAATTAGTTTAAAAATTTATCTAGGTCTAGAGCAAAAACCATTTTGTTTTTATTATTGTGTGTGTATACAGATGACAAAATTTAATTATTACTCCTGTTTTCAACTTTTGTTTTCATATTGGTTCAGTTACTGACGTGGTGTTTTGCATGTAAATTGTTAAAATAAAAAAAAAGGTTTTTTTTAAATTTATTTGATTGTCTAAATTTGGAACAATTAAAATTAATTGGCATTCATTGAACTTGCTTTTTGCACACACAAAAAAGAGTAAACTATCTAATGAAAGAAAGTCACTTAAAATTTTTTGATTCGTCAAATATGACATAATAATTTTTGTCATTTAAAAGAAATTCCTAGAATGAATCATGCGAATTTTAATACAAAATTTAAAGGAAAATTTCTCAAATAATATTTATCAAAAATACTTTTAAATGAAATCTATAAATACAAATAAACAAATTGATTCAATTGTAAAGTATTTATTAGTATGATAGAAGACTTTTACAGTTTTATTTATTATCATTAACAGACAATTATAAATAAGAGTAAAAAGAACAAAAAGTAATAATTATTTTGATCATAAAATTGTGTATTTAAGTATCAAATAATCAACAAGTGTTTTCAAATACATCCACATTCTCATGAGTAATCTAAAAATAACAAATTTTGTGTTTCAAAGTGCAAACAAATGTGTTGAAAAAATTGAATGAAAGAGTGTGAAATGACAACGTCATTATATACGTGATTAAATTGTTGTATGTTGAGGAAGATCACAAATTGTGCGAATTGCTAATCGAGACTTTAAATGTTTGCATTCAGAGAAATATAGATCAAAGCTAAACAAGAACCGCATGTCATGAAGCGTATAAAAAAAATAAAATTTTTTATCGTGCAATGATCAAATTTATATAAAATAACTCATTTCTCTGTTAATGAATCAAATTAATTAGAAATTTTGTGATTTGTTTCATGCATTTTGTTTACGTATTTATTGCAAATCACATGAAGAACAAACTTTGACGATTTTTTATGAAATTTAATTATTTTCACATCAATTCATTATACCCTATGTGTTAATTAATCTCACTTCATTTGATTTTTATTAATTTTTATATTTTCATTTCAACAGATCAGATGCCAAAATTATTTTCATATAGTTTCGATACGACATCGATGGGTGTAAACAGTAGTGTTAAAATCGATGTTCTTGAAAATCCAGCACTTGCAATTCAATCGAACGTTGCGTCGTCAACAACAACTATAAATGAATTACCGAAAACTGCACCTCCTACACCATCATCTTCGTCATCAGCGTCATCAAAGTACGCTAACCTGTCATCATTTGATGAACTTAATCTGTTGAGTCATGAAATTGATAAACAAATTACGAAAAAGACTAATGAAGTTTTAGAACTGGCAAAAGAGTTTCTAGCTGGTTCAATTAATAGTGATGCATTTCGAACGAGAATGATTGAAATTGGAAATATAGCAATGTCAGATTTATCATTGATCAGTAAAAAACTCATAAAACGACATAAATTTGAAGCTAACCCAAATCAACGAGACTTTATGAGAGTTAAACAACTTCAATTTCCAACTGGCTCCAAAGATTTAAGTGAGTTTTATTGCTGTCTATTTTATTGGAAAATACTTTTATTTACTGATAAGATTAGAAATTTTAATTTAATATTCAAGTAGAATGTAAACAATATTTCAAAATTTTGATTAAAAGCTTTTATAATTCGTGAATCATTACAGAAACTTTAATTATTGCTTATCAATAAAAAAAGGCTTTTTAAAATTAGAGTTAAGGACTATCAAAATGAATTTGTAATTCTTTTCAAAGAAATTTAATTCTGATAAATTTCATAAAATTAGACGAGTGTTTCATTTTTGCTGAGTCACAGTATGACAATATATATTTTATTGAAAAAAACAGTTTTACTTACAAAATTTTAAAAAAACAAACTGAATCAATTGACTCATTTCTTTCTTTTTATTCATTTTTCTCAATAGTTAATTATTTTGAAAAACTCATTCAATCCACAATTACAATGGAGCAGTTTACAAAAATGACAAAGTTCTATGAAATTATAATTAAGGAAATGTTAAATTTAAATCGAACGAAGATGCTACAATATTTAATAGATTTCATGGTCATAAGAAAAAATGCTCAGTTGGATTTACTAAATTATAATTTTCATACTGATTCATCGCCTAAAATAAAAACAGAACTTGCTGCCGCGTCAATAAGTTCAACATTTGAAATTCCTGACTCAACACAAAATCCTAAAAGTGAAGCAAGAACGTGGCGAATTCGAGACACGAGCTATAATTTTGTAGTTCGATCGGATCCAATTTATGTTGCTGCGGGAGCGTCAGAGACAAAACATCGTGATATGATTAAACATCGAATGACGTCAAAAATTCAAAGAATTCGATTACAACGAAGACCATTTGATAACAATATATTGAAGGGAAGAAGAATTGCTGGTCGATTAGTAAGTAATAAAGAAGATGAAAAGCCACAAGTTGTTGTCAATAACTCGCCCCCAAATGCAAGTCATAACAATTTTCAGCATTCTATTCAAATTAAAATGAATTCTCCAGTGCAAAAAGTACTTCATGGACGACCAATTGTTTTAACTGCTATACCAAAAGATGAAAATGCTACAATTATTACGCCAATTTTCAAACCACCAAATAGTCATATTTCATCGCCTATACTCGTTGAATCTGATTCACCACCATCGACATCGCCCCCTATGCACAAAATTCAAAAACCACAAATCATATCAAATCAATTGGTGCAGCGTGCTTTCAATGAACGTGTGCCTATACAGCCTTCAACAATTTCAAATCATGGTCAAAAAGTAACTTTTCCTGCACTTTACAGTAACAATAATAACAATACAAATGGAGAAATAGAGAATTTAATTGATAGATCCGTTAGACAACCATTAAAGCGTCCTCTTACTGATCCTAAAACATCATCAATTGAAATTCAACATTCAATAGATCCACTTGAAGGTGGTCAAATAACTTTGAATGAGTTGAAAACTTTAAATCTTAATGGCACTGAAATAATTCCTACATCGATTTTGAAATGTGGTGGTAATACAATAAGATCACGTAGAAAGACGGTTGATGATCGACAGCAACTCAATGGTGGATCAGTTGAAGTGAAGAAAATTGTAGCTGTTGCACCAACTTCAGCTGCTGCTCTCACATTTTACCCAACAGCAACACAGCAGCTACAAAATGAGCAAGAAAATCAGAAACAACAGAGGAAAATCATGAAAAGAAGACAAAGTTGCCATGAAAGAATAACAAATGTGCCATCATCGATGAACAACGACAATCTGAGTCAAAGTTATAAAGACTTTTTGAATGAATATCAGAGAAGGAATCGCGAAGAAGAAAGTATGAGATTTAATCAATTTAGACAACAGCAACAGCAGAAACATATACAAATGCAGCAGCAACAACAACAGCAATCAATGCCACTTTATCAACAACAAAAGCGTGTTAGATTCACAAATGAAGACTCGCAAATAGAAATTCCTCGCAGTCCACAAATTACAAAGTCTCATTTTGCAGCAGTTGCTCAACAACATATGGCACAGCAACAGCAACGAAGTCCAATTGAACATTCTCGTGTTTATCAACTTTCACAACGATCACCAACAATGCGATCGCCATCAAAAGCTCCACAAATCGATTATCATCAACATTTAATGTTTTTCGAGCGTGAAATGAGAGAGCGTGGCGTTGAACGACTTGAACCATTAAAAGATCATGAAACAAGTCGGCCACTTGAATTAGTTTCAAATGTTCATCCTGAAAGATACATGCAACAAATCGAGCAGACTCAGCAACCATCTCAAACATTATTTACGAGTCCAAAAACAGCAAGAGCGCCTGAAAAATCACCCAGAATGCAATCTCGAGTGCAAGTTGTAAATAATGAAGAGAAAATTGTGGCTTATCATCAGCTGCAAAGTTTATTAAAGTGTGATTCAATGAATGTTCAACAATATTCAGAACACTTGAAATTTTTGCATCAGCAACAAGTCAATGCACAGAATAATTTTCATCATCAACAGCAGGCAAAACAAGCAATGGAAGAGAGACGAGAAACGGAAAGATACTATCAAAATACTCAACAAATGCATCAGCAGCAGCAGCAACAAATGCAAGCAAAATCACCAGTAACAGCTCCTCAATATCGTTCATCACCAGTTCAATCTCAATCTGATTATGAGCAAGAGCAATCATTGCAAAGAAAACTTATTTCAAAATCAAAATCATCAAAATATATCGAGCCAAATGTTGTTGGCTCAAAACCTTTCTATAATCCCCCACATTCGACTTATTACTCTGAACCTTTTGTGGCAACGACATCAGGTGGAAAAAAATCGACACCAACAACACCTACAACACCAACTGCTTTTCATCCACCTACAGTGAGCAGTCCTCAGCAATCATCTCAACTCTATAGAAATCTGATTGAAGCATCGTCACCAATGAGTTATCCGCAATGGATATTTCAACAACATCAACAAGCACAGCATAATGCCACATTACCTACTTCACATGGACAACTGGCTCGTCCAATTCCTCGTCCAGCCATGCCACCACAACCTACAAATATGAGCGCCATTCCACATCATCCATTACAATCATACACGAATCAACAGTCTGAATACTATAGGCATTTTTTTCCAAAGAGCTATTGAGACTGTCTTTTTTGATAATTTACGATAATCGTACGCATATCTGATAAAACTTTTTTTTCTTACTTACTTAAAACTTATTATTAAATGTAGGAAATATTTTCTAGTTGCTAGTTAATAAGTTTTGTAAATTTTAGGTGAAAACTTGATGAAGAAGTGAAGACACAATATGCATGTGATATAATGGCGGAAGAGAGATAAACTATAAATGTTTATAAATGTGATTTTAAGTCATTTTTACATGTTTATTTGATGTTAATGTTTATTTATAAGAATTTAATATAAAAAATTACTTCTATTTTAATAATTTTAAGGTACAATTAAAGTACAATTTATAGAATTAAAATTATAGGAGAGAATAAGAAGTCGTTATACAAAATGAGCGAAACATTCGCCTTTAAAGAGACACGTGTAGTAAAAATGAAAATATTTTTTAGAAAACATACATAATAAATTTCTGAATGTGATTAGATGTTTTGTAAATAAGAGATATGATGAACATTTTTTTTTTTCTCAATATCATTGCAATTTTTCTAGGAGTTTCTTCCTTTCTGAATATAATGCAGATGACCTGAATATTTGCTGATTTGTTAAGAAAATAAATAGCTTATGATTAAAAAAACCTTGAATTCAAAATCAGCTGATAAAGAATTTTGATGTGTTTAACGTGTTTTGAAATTTTAAAGTTTTTAAAAATTTAAAAATCGTTTTTTTTTTTAAATTTTTAGTAGATTAATTACTTCGTATCTATAATAAATTTTAAAAAATCATATTTTTTTATTATCAGTATTCATAATTAGTCGTGCAACTTTTCAAGGATTTTTCTTACAATTCTGACTTTTATTGCATTATAAATGTCAACCTTTATTCTCAATGAAATATAATCTTTATTTCTAGAGCACTTTAATCTTTGTAGATCAAACAATGAGTAGCAACGTAAGTAGGTTCCTTAAACTTTATTCATAACTGATTAGACAAATCTAAATAAAAATCTTCATTTCATACGCAATAAAAATTTTTTCGTGTTACGAAATTTTTATTTTTTGTAACCTCATTAAATGATTGGCGTCTTGTGATAAGAGAGGCGTAAAAATAAGATGAAGTTCTGTTTTTCGCTCTACTGCTAAACAAACATCCCAAAAAATGAGTTTAATTGTGTTTTTCATTAGTTATACTTGACAAAAAATGCTGAGAAGTTCCGTCTATGTTGATAAGAGTTTTATTTATATTAAATTTTATTTGAGGAGTGCGGTGTGAGATAAATTACTGAAATACAGACCACAGACAATTATAGTTCAATATAAATGTAAAAGCTTCCCAAGATCTGTAGTACTTTTTATAAAAAGTGATAAATAATCATTTTTTGTTTTGATATATAAACGAATTGATTTAAATTGAAAAAATTTCTGAATTTATTTTTGTAAACAGCGTGATCAAAATCTATTTTTAAATTTGAATGAATCATAAATTTAATTCATTAACATTTTTCTTCCGGTCCATTGCACAGTGGGCCAGAAATTATAAAATTTGGAAAAAAATCTGAAACTTTCAGATCTTTTAAAGCCTTTTAAGACCGATATTTTGCACTTTATTTTATAAAAT
>JACWBX010003066.1:20954-42959 GCA_014622435.1 Polypedilum pembai
CAATGTAAACAGCATTCTAACACAATATAAAGTATTTTGTGCACACCTACACGATAGTACAATGCATTTAAAAGAAACCGCGAGTCTCTAGCTATTATAGTTTTCGAGATCTCAGCCGCCCAGCCGAACAGCCGAACGGCCAGAGTGAATATAATAGCGGATTTTTTTCCAAAAATTCGCTAAAAATATGTTAAGTTACAATAAATAAATTTAAATTAAACTTAATTTCAAATTTAACGTAATAATTAGCAAAACTTCTATTATTTCTTATATGGCAAAAATCGTCCTGAGAAGCCAGAAAAAGAAATTAATTAAAAAATTATTGATTGAAAATCATTGAATGTGCAGCAATATAAAAAATATTGGAGTAATCAAAAAATGATTTGTACTTCTTCATTCCTTTTGTAATGATTATGACAAATTTCTTGACTTATTGCACATACATAAGTACAATTGAAGAAGCAACGAAGAAGATATAAGTCATTATTTTCATATTAAGCTCACTTGCAGATGAATCCGTTAGAGAAAAGGCATTATGTGGGAATTTTTCAATTGAAATTGTGCATTCATCGATAGCAAGCTCTTGAGAATTCTATCTGTCGCTACAGACTCATACATCTCTCACTACCGTCATCCATGTCCTCAAAAAAAAATGTTGAGAAATTGAAATTTATCGTATTCGATACTTCTCGCTCTAGAATTCACAAGACAGATAAAAAAAATTAATTCTTTTTCTCTTTTCATATTGAAGTTTTCACTCTCACAGTTGTCACGAAAGAGAAAAAAAGAAGTTTGAAAGATTTTTTTACTGCAGCAAAATTTCAATTTAGAATGTGCAGAATTTATAAAAAAACAAGATATCAATGTCAAAAAATTTTCAATTTGCTACGTAATTTAAAAAATATCCCCAAGTCACTGATGTTTATGGGTAAAGACAAGCAATAAATTTTGTATTGATACTACAACATTGTTAATAGCAGACAAGTAGAAATAAATTATTTTCCTCCTCCTTGTGGTTTTCTCTGAACTTTAAATTACAGATGCTGATGGACCTTGTAATCTGTCACATATAGTCGCAACTGTAAATCTCCCAAAAAATAAAATACGCCTTATTATTGATGAGATTTTAAAATTTATCGACGACTAAGTTTCTTTGCTTTATTTAAATAAATTTAAATTTCTCTTTTCACTGTCAATTTTTATGAGATTTCTGTCTCATTAGTGAAATATTTTTAGAATCAATTGTCATGAATTTAATGACATTTTATAGAATTAAATTTAACGGTAGAAAATATTTTAAAATCTATCAGCTGAATTGTAGAACTGCTGAGTAGATTTCTTTTTTAACTTTCTTTGTTTTCTGACTTTTGTCGTGTGAGGAAGGTTCACGAATGTAAGGGAGAAAAATTATGATAATTAACATGAATTTATATTGACTCATATTTCAACAATAATAATTTTTTAACTTGTGTTTGCGTTATTAAATAAATATTTTTGAATTGAATACAAGTTATTCAATTTTTAATTGAAACTCACTAATCACACGACACTCAATTGTGAGTAAATAAAGATTTTTTATTTTTTTTCATTTAACTATTACAAATTTCTTTCACAATAATAAAAAAGGTCAAAAAATTATCAACTGTTTTTGTAATTTGACACTCATCGTTGACCTCTTTTAATTAATCTGAAAAACATTCACGATTTTCGATTCTTTTAACCAATTCTGAAGTATCAAACCATCCATAAGTATTTGAAAATTGACAAACGTTATCACTCAAAAGTAAATTTTGTAAGTTTGACAAATGACTAAATACAAATGGGTCAATGTGCTTGATTTT
This sequence comes from Polypedilum pembai, assembly GCA_014622435.1. Classification (NCBI taxonomy): domain Eukaryota; kingdom Metazoa; phylum Arthropoda; class Insecta; order Diptera; family Chironomidae; genus Polypedilum; species Polypedilum pembai. Next base: position 22,796 of record JACWBX010003066.1, read on the forward strand.
ATTTTGATGTAAATAAATTGTTCTCAGCAATGGATTAAATTTGAACAAATCAGCTTCAATTCTTTCTAATTCGTTGTAACTTAATTCAAGAATTCTTATATCTGCGAATTCTTTAAGATCACTTTGATGAATTTCTTTTAAATCTTGCCCAGTGAACTCAAGATTTTCCAAATTTTTGAAGAACTTCGTAATTCCTGATGGAATGAATTTGAGTCCAGAAATTTTCCACGTACTGAATCTTAAGACGTCATCATTTGTCATATTTGGTAAATGTTCTCCTACAATTTCATCAATTTCTACTTTAGGACCGTTAAAAACTCCATTATTTTTTACTTCACAAGAATAACCATGACCTTGACGATCTATAAATTCGCATTCAAGCTTTACTGCTAATGAAGTTGACAATATTAAAGTAAACCTTTTGGGAATGAAAATTAATTCTTAGTTAATTATTTAGTTTTATCAAAGGGAGAAGATTTGATTTAAAAGTGATCTTCTTTCATTAAAGTGCTTTAAAGTGCTCGAAATTGTTTATTACAGTCCAATGTTCATATAAAAAAGTTGCTTAGACGGCGATTAGATATTAAATATAAACTATAATACTAAAATCCGTTTTTGCAAATTTATACTTGATTGTGTAACAAGTTTTAAAGTGCAAGTTCTTTCCCCTTGATTTTGCAACTGAAAACTTACAGAAAAACTGAAATAACCAAAAGCCTCATTTTAAAGTCTTTTTTCTTTCAATTTACAATTACAACTGATTAAATATTCTCAAAAATTTGCTCTTTATCAAGTCTCATTTTTAATTCCAAGGAAGAGAATTAAAAATTCATTGCGAAATATTTATTTAAAGTAAAATCTCTCACAATTTTGTCAATTTAAGAGAATTTTTCATTTAAATGTGAGAAATATGTCACAAAGTCTACAATAAAACATTTCTTTTTATACATGACCAACTGAGATGCTTTGATGCGAAAAATTTCCATAATTTTAATATTGCAAACAATTAACGAGTCGTATAATTTAATTTTTTTTTCTTTATCGCCGTCAATCTGCATTTTTTGCTTTACATTTTTCCTCTTTTATGTTAAAACAATACAAAAATAAAAACAAAATGCAAACTAATGAACGAAAAGCTGCAAAAATGCATACCAGTAGGAACGTGTTTACACAATGATAGGAAGTCAAAGAGAACTGTGGGTTCAATGCTGCATTTATTACATCAGTCGTGTTTCTCTTCGCTCTACTCTTTAAAATGTATATTCCGCGAAAAGAAATTCATGAAGAGAGGAATTTTTTATAGCATGAATTTAATAAGTAAAAAAAATTAACAAACATTTTGTCTTTCTTTTAAATTTTACTTGTTTTAGTTCAAAATTTGTAAACAAAAATCCTAAAATTGAACTAAGATCGAAAAAATCATTTTTGAATTTTTATCAACCGTTAATTTTATAAATGCGCTTTAAAGTACACTTAAATCTTCATGAAATCTTCAAAAAAGTTTTTCTCATTACTTTTTTATTTATGACGGTTGATGTTTGCTGTTTTGGTAAAAAGCGAGTATGCATTTAAATATTTTTTTTTCTCTGCAATTTTGGCCACAATGTAGTGAAAATATCAAAAAAAAGCCTCCGCAAGAAATCTCGTTGGAATTTAATTTTATCAATTTTTGGTTAAATTGACGACTTCATTAAGATTTCTTTTCTCTGTAGTTGCTGTATGCACTCCCTAAATAAATAATGATTACACTCGATTGTGCAAACACCTAAAATGATTATTATAGCTAGTGACCGACTTTAAGAGCTTAGAAATTGACACTACAAAAGTGTGACTATTTCATTTGTGATTGATTAAAGTCTACAGTAGATTGTCATTGTCCATATAAATTTTTATGCTGTGCTAGTTTTTTTTTCATTCCATTCAAAGACTTGAATCCAAAATGGATAATTATTGACAAAATTTGTTCTCATTTGGAGCTCTAATGAGCGTGCTCAGAATGTTCATATATAGCTTTCACTCTAAATTGACTTGAGTGATTCAATGTTATTGATAATGAAAGGGAATTTGAAGAAAGATGGATGGATAGATCGATAGATAGACGAAGACATAGAAAATTACCTAATGATGTTAAAATTTGCTGAAGAGTAATTGTAAAAGTTCAATTGATTGATGAAATTATAGGAGAGAAAGGAAATAGATCAGATTACATTGCTGCCATGTACAAGCATTTGATTGAATGTAGATTATGCGGATTTAAAGTAGATACATTTCTCTCTATCTTACTTTTTACACGATCAAGACAAATGATGATGGCATAGAGATTAGAGATTAATGTCGTGAGCTCTGTTAGGACTCTCCTTTCTCTCTCTATCTTTCTTCCTCTATCGTTGCAAAAGCAAGTATTGATTGAGTCAGCATCTTTTCATCTCTCTTTTTTTTGCTAAGCGTGGGATTATCAACACTTTTTGGGTAAATTTCTTTGGCAAATAAAAAAATCAACTAAGAAATAATAGAATTGTTGTTTATCTTCTTATATACTTATTCTTTTAACACTTTATTATCTTATTTTGTTTTATTAATCACAAATGAACGATTGAAGCATTTAGAAAAATTTATTTTGTTTACATTTTAAATTTTTGTTGAATTCAGCAAGCTGAATAATTTAAATTTTAATCGTTATTATTGAACTTCTATAATTTCTTACAGTGTAACCAATACAGGTCATTAGCTGCTAGTCGTAATTCAAAAATAAGTTGAGTAAGCCACAGAACTTTTGTGTGAGATCATAATGTAAGATTGGGTAATAAAAAATGAAAACAGTCATGCAAAGTTCAAGCCAAGAGTCACATATAAACTTGCCTCTGTTCTACCTTTCTCTCTTTTTTTTTATTGTTGCATAGCAACAATTGCCACCCACGCAGTAGCAAACGTGGTTAAAATGATGTCACAATTCTAGAAAATTAATGAACAAAAAAAGTAGAATTAATTATTAATGTTTTTTGTGCCTCAACGCCTTTGATAACACAAGTCAATCAATTTTTATTATTGTTCGCTGAAAATGAGCTTTATTGCCTTTAGTTTTGCTCATTTATTGCTGTGCAAAAACCTTTTTTTCCCTTTCATCATTCAATTTCTCGCATCATTTATCAACATAACCGCTTTTCTGACACATTTACCCAGGAATTTTATGTGTGTATACTTTATATGGCTGTGATCTCTGTTGATTGCTTTTAAAAAGTAAATTTTGTAGCACAACATTGTAATTATTCAACTCAGATCACATTTTAATTGATTCCCATTAGGAGAATTAATGCACATCTCAATTTCGTTTATCCAAAATCCTAATTTTTACACTCTCGAAGGCTAAAATTGTGTGTATTTGTTACAATAAATTGCACTAATTGCTAACAATTATATATCAACAGTTGAACAGTATGAGCAACATGATTGGGTGTGAATAAACAATTTTCTGTTTGGCATTTGAGTTTATGACGGAACTTGTTTACTTTGCAATATTCATGAAATCTTAGAGTGAGATTTACATCAATATTATTGAAATTTAATTGAATATGTTCGAGTGCTTGCCTTTTTCTCATGAAATTTGTTTGAATGAATCAGCAGAAAAATTTCAAATCACGAGCAATGAAAATTTTTGGTTATTGATTGTTGGTTCTATGATCACATTTGAAATCTTTGAACTAAATTTTTTTAATTTAATCGATAATTAATGTAAGATTCCAATTACTATCTTTTAACTGCATTTTCTCTAAACTTTTTAATGAGATGAAAGATGGAAAACAAAAAAAGTCAAAGTTCAATGTTGCTTCAAATGCCAAACAATTTTTCTTGTTTTCTTCTCCTCACAATGATCTCTCTGATTACACGCAAATTGAAGATCACGATTTTGATTGCAAGAAATTTTGCTTCATCGTCATTGTTGTACAATAGCAATGATGAGATGTAGATAAAAGATTTTTCTATTTAATGATCAGTTAAGAAAAGTAAAGTTCATTAATTTACATCATTTTCTAGTCATATATGGAAAATTATTGGCTTCTATCATTCTAAAATGAAGATTTATTGAATTCAAGTTTAAGAAACTTATGATTATTGCAGACAAACAGCTAGAATATTCAAGTTTCTTTTAAGTGTTTTTAATGATACTCTACTAAAAGCTTTAACAAGAATTTATGAGATTAAGAAATTTATAAAAGAAATTAGAAAATATTCAATGAAGTCACTAGTGATGAGAAAATAAAAAGTTGATGCTTAAAGTTTTCAGTTGAAATTAACTTGATTTACCAAAAATTTAAATCAATTAAAAATGGCTTTTTGTCAGAAAACTATTCACTGTAATTTTATCAATGCGATATCATTTAATTGAGGTGATTAAAATTCAACGATTAGTTAAATTTTCATGTCAATTAACAAATGCTCTTGGTAACAGTTAATAATTGTTTATAGGGTTCGAACTTGACAGCAGGCCTGCGCATATATTTGTACAAATTGCGTTATAACTGTTTAATTAAAAATGTCGCTGATTCATTCAGATTTTATTTATTTTAGTCAGTACTTAGTAAATTTAAGAAACAATTAGTTTCATAAAAGTTGGTCAAAAATTTGATTGAAATAAATAAAATCTAAATCCAAATGAAGACATTTTTAAGTAAAACAACTTGAACGCAAGTTATAAAAATATATGGGCAAGTCTTTGTTCAAGTCCGAACCATTACTCTTTGCTTTATTAATATAATCAAGTTAAATTTAAGTCATTTAAATCTCAAGTGACTTGACTTTTGTCGAAAAAATTTAAAATTTTCATTTCTGTAATCCATAAAAATTTTAAAGACTTCAATTTTACATTAAAAACTTTTTTATTTGAGTTCCGAAGACTAAAAATATCAAATTTATGTTAGAAAAATTATTAAATTTTTAAAAATTTTAGGTTTCAGCACTTGCATGCATGTATGCACTAAACGTCTCTAAATTTAAGAAAATATTTTATTTTGGATGAAAATTTCAATAGCAATTTAAAAATGTCAAAATTTATAAAGTTTTGATCGAATTAAATTTAATATAAATTTCAACAATGAGAATCATTAATAAAACTACCAAGTAAGTTTTAATTAATAGAAAAATCAAAAACATCTTAAGTTTGCATTCATCAAACAACTATTGCAAAAAAGTCAATTCCAGTTAACCATAAATCATATTTAATCTACACTTAAAAGCTGTTTTTACGGAACAACATGTTTTTGAGTTGCTGAAGTAGTTATAAGAAGAATTTAATCAACTGCATCACATCATTGACAGAATGACACTCCATTCCAATACGCAATAATTAACTATGAGTAGTTTAGAGAGAGAAAAAAAATTGCAGCAATGGTTCAACATGAAAGAAATTCCGATAGCAGTCAACAACAAAAAAGGAAAAAAAACATGAAATAAACTGCAATTATTGATGTCGCTCGAGAAAGAAATTCTTTTGTTGTTTGTTTGTATGAAAGCCACTTATGTTTGTCAAAACGATAATTTTCGTCGTGTATTACTGTGCTAAAAAATCGTAATGTGGCGAAAGAATTTTATAATCAACGAGATTCACTCACTTACACACGCTGGAGTTCATTGAAGTTGGCTGAACGATAAAAAGAGAATTCTGATTTTTTTCCTCCTTTCATCATGGAAAGAATGCGAGTGTGTGCACAAAAAGAAAGCAAATAAATAAAAAATATATTTGTATGCCTTGAAAATACATGAAGAGTTTTTGAATACAGGCATAAACCAGTTTCAGGAAAGAAATTTTTTTTTTCTCTTTTACACATACTGTGCAAAGACTACTGCTGTTGCTGGACAAAGGAATGAAGAGAGTTCTTTTTAATTTTCTGGCATCTACATGTACTTAATATTGCAATTTGAGATGAGATGTAATTTCCAGTGTGAGAAGATTTTCGCTTAACGGATCATTTTGATGTTTTTTTGCAAGCAATGAAAGGACAAGATAAGTTGTTTACTTGAAGTAAGAAATAATGAGATTTTGTTTTCAGTAACGAAGTTTGAATTGATCTTTTTATTTATTAATTTGTGTTGCTATATTTAGTCACAATTTATAAGTATTAGTCCGGGAAATCAGGAAACTTTAATGTTTCTAATGAACTTTGTCAAATTTTTACCAAAAATATTTTATGAAGAAATAAATTGCTCAGAAAAGATTTATATCGATGAATTCTCAATCTAATACATTCTTTGTTTTATTTAAACGTTATTTTTAATCACATATAGAAATATTATGCACGAAATGTCACGTAATGAAATTATTTTACTTAAGGTTTCAGTTTGTTTGTTTTGAAAAATATTACAAATATTTAGCTAAGCACTTCTCTTTTATCGTAATTTTTATATAGTTAATTTATTATATTTAGTCACTATTTGTATTATCAAGCATTAAAAAATATTAAATTTAATTATTTTCTTGCAAATCAACTAGAATCTTTCAATGTTTACTTTTCTTGTTTACATTTATAAAATTTTTCAAAATTCTATTTAGTCGTTACATAATAAAATTGAAAATTATTTTTATTCTATAATTTCTTGTTTTCATAACAAGTAAGTGAAGCTGTGAATTGCATTCAACAACAAGAATCCTCCGAAAAAGAAGTACAAAAGAAAGAGAAACACATAATTATAGCTATGCTCTTTTTCTCCTTTTTTTCTGATTCTTTTACCTGCGATTGATGAAAATACGATGTGACTTTTGAAGATATTTCGAGTTAAAAAATTGGAAGAGAGAATATGAATTAAATTATTGTTTTCCTTTTCTTCTTCTTTGCTCTCTCTCGTTATCCTCCACTGAAATTCCAAACTGTGACACTACACAAAAAACACACTTGAGCTGTTTAATGAGTTTTTAGCAGCAATAAAGACTCTTTTGATTATTTAAATCTGACAATTTCTATCTTGTATTTTTCGCTTTTAATCCAATTACGGCAAACACTTGACAAAGACTTTATTGCCTTTACAATCCTCTTAATTATATCATTCTCACTGTTTGCTTTATAATCACTAATATATCACACTATAAAATCTTCTTTTTCTCGCGACTTTCGCTCTGTGAGGGATTTTCTTTATTCTCTTCACTCAGTTAACATTTTTTTTGAACATTGAGAAGGTTCCGCGGCATTACATAAATGTCAAGCAATTTTATCAGCCTTTCTACAATATGTTAAATAATGAATGATAAAATTTTCACTAAATAATAATTTTTAATTCTAAATTTCACTAAAACTTAAATTTCTTCTAGTTAGAATTTTTTTCTTCACTTTAGACTCAAAATGCACACAAAAAAATTCTCCGATCTTTCCACCGCAACGACAAAACTGCAACTGTATTAATGTCTTGAGAGCACAAGTTGAGACTTAAACTTGTTTTTTAAGGCAATTGTATGATCACGAATGCTGTAGAAATGCCAAAAGAAAGAAGAGAAGGTGTGAGAGCGAGAGAGAATATTGCAATAGTGTTAGTAACTCAAGTACGTTATACTTGTGATCAGTGGAATGTATTCTGTATTCACTCATGTTTTGCATATGTTTTTATGTCACGATCGAAAATTGGCAACATTCTGAGCATAAAAAGCCATTTACCGTATTTGATTTCATCGTAAATGTTTTTTCTTTGTTAATTCACTTGAGAATTATTGTGAGTCATTGTTTGGATTTTTTATAGAGTGTTAAAAATTTATTTATACAAATTTAATATAATTTATTAAAATAACGGTCATTAATAATTCAAATTTAAAAAATTCGTTAAAATTATTATTTGTTAAAATCTAAAATTCTTAAGAATTTTAATATTTCTTCTCACACCATCATCATCTTCGTTTTTTCGCTTTTCTCATTCTCTCATGTGGTGCAATAACCAGATTAAATTGTTTTTGTTGTCGGCACTTGAAAGAAGCACATTTAATTTCAACGTGCCAAAATAAAACAAATCCAAATCTCGTAGACAGATGAGATGTGAAACGCAAAGGCGATGATTAAAAAATCTTCATCGCTCGACAGAAAAGAAGAGAAAAAAATTCTCAGTTTGTTTGCGAATTTGAACACATTTGAATGTAGGTAAGTAAGGTGAGTATGTGGAGAAGAGTTATCAAGGATTTTACATAAATTATTCACAATGACTGCAGTAAAATAAGAGATATGAGAAAGAGAAGCACCTGAACGCACAATGTTTGCGTGTTTGCTTTTAAAAATTTCATTTCATCGTCTTTTCATCCAGCACTCATACTGTGATTCACTTGCCAAAGGCTGTTGTTGCTGATAACGGTTAGATTTTGAATATGGAAACAATAGAAAATTCTTACTAAATTATAATTCAACGGTAAGTTTGAATTTTGAAAAGTTATTCAGCTAATTGCTGAATTCAGCAAACCTAAATTGTAAACAAATAAGCAAGGAATTGAAAGTTGACAAAATTAAATAATTACTTTAAAGTGTTTTAATTTGCTATTTATTAATATTATTGACAATAGAAGTAAAGAGAATAACTTTAAAAGTGAATAAAATGTTTTTATTATTTCATAATGAAAACAAAAATTAAGTAAATTTAATTTCATCATTTGCTCTTTTTTAGAGCATCATCATGCAATATGCAGACGAGAGAGAGAGACAGAGTTTATTCATATTTTCAAATAAAATAATCCTTCAATCTGGCACCATTCAACCACAGTGTTTATTCAACATATATGAAAATTTAACTTTGCAATGTACACAGTATCATTTCGATATCATCATCTTGATTTCACTTATTTCCACTGTGTTGATAATAACAGCAGTATACATTGTTTACTTACAGAGTTGTTTGCAACGCTTGTTTGTTTGTTTACTCTCTCTCACTGAAATACAATTGTTTAAAATACAATCAATAACATATACAGAGGGTAAAAATAGGAAAGGATTGTACCTGAAAATAATTTAAGCATAAAAAATAACACTATTGTGTTGTTCATTTGCATTTTATAATAATGATTTGTAACGAAACGAACAAACATACAAATGATGATGTAAAATAATATCATGCAACGCCATATTGTTGCTATTGCTACTACTCACAAAAAAAAGTGATTTTCCATTATGAAAAGCTCGGGTAGATTTCTTTCATCATACATATCATTGTATGTAATAACAACGAACGAGGAAAATATGAGCAAATGTTGCATTGAAGGTAAATGAAAATTGCTGATTACTTTTCCCTCTTGTTATGCATCCATTAAAAAAACTGCAGTGAAAATTCAACATTTATGCTCTCAATAAATAAAAAAATTTCATTTTTCATTTATACAACGAAAAATGTCAGTGGTCGATGACTCTCCATGAAATAACTTCATTCATCAACTGACTACGATTTGAAAGCTTTTTCATCAACATGAAAAATGTTAGAGTTTGCAATTCAATTGTGTTTGCTGCGGCATCACTATAAATTTTATCTTTCGAACCCACAAAAATGTCTCTGACAGATTTTATAGACATTTAACATGTACATTTTGTTCATCACAAAATCATGCATGTACTGAAGGTATAAATAAGTATAAAGACACACAGTAGAGGAAAATCTCGACATTTTCAACAAGTGCAGATGAAATGTTTGCATATTTTAATAAAAATCACCTGTCATGTCAATGTCATTTTATAAGCGAAAACATGATAATAGAAACTGATAAAATCCCTCCAGAAACATACAGTAAAAAGTTTTAACATAATAGACTGAAATGAAAATGATACTGATGCTGATGATGATGGTTGTTAGTTGTACTGTAAATTAATTAATATTCATTTGATGTAATCGAAATAGCAAAATTTTCATTTCACTCATCCCATTGATGTTTCAATTTAAACATGAACTCACTCAATTTACACCATTTTTGTGAATGCCTAACATGTCCGGACATTAATTTTATCGCACTTCCTTCAATTCGTTTCCCTTTAAATTTTATCTAATTATTCTTGTCTCGTAACAATCTTTTTCAACGCCATTAGACAATCAAAACCGAAAAATTTAGATTTTTATCTTTTATTTAGTATCATTTAGGGATTGTTAAATGTAATAAAGAGACAATTTTTAGTATTTTATGTTCAAATTATTGTTTAAAAGAAGTTTTTGTTTTGTCATATGAATTTTAGAAAATTTTTAGACAAAATTCGAACATTTCGGAAAATTTTTAAGCCAAATTCGATCATTTTGGAAAATTTTCGTACAGTTTTTAATAAATTTTCGATCGATTTCGAACAATTTTTTGATAAACAAAATAAACAGAGTCTGAAATTGTTTGACATTTTAGTTGCAAATAACTTAATTTTATTTGATTAAATAATTTAACCTAAAAACAACTAAATTTAAGACAAATAATGTTTCATTTTTAGTCAATCAAATTTAGGTTGATTTTTACTTGAAAATTTCAACTGAACTTCAACTAAATTTTAATTGACTAAAATTTTCAACCAAAAATCAAGCAAAATTTAGTTAACTAAATATAAAACACTATTTGACTTAATTTTAGTTGATTTTTGGTTGAAATATTTAATCAAATAAAATTCAGTTACAACTTTAGTTAATCGCAAACAATTTCAGACTTTGAAAATAAAATTTTCCTCACGACAAAAGACAAGAAATTTCCCCGAAATCTTCATTTTCAAAATTAAATTTTTCTCATTAACCATCCTATGATCCTGAAAATTTTCTTTAAAAAATCAACACACATCGATTGAAAAATTTCATAGGTTTCCACTTGTCAATTTTGTGAGTTTTTCTTCCAAGAGTTTTCACACAACATAAAAAATGAATAAAGCTTAAATGACGCATCGTAGCAAGCAAGAAAAGAGAGAGAGAGGGGAAGAAAAATAAAACTTAATGATGTGTAAATGAAAAGCAAATGACACTGCTTTGGATGAATGGATTACCTATTCAAACGCATATTGAGAAATTTGAAATTGAAAAAAGCAGCCTACATCAGATGCTAATGTTTATCCAATTTGTCCATTGCGTCATTCAGATATTAGGCATAGCCATATTTCTATGCTCGCGCGATATTCCATCAAAATGACATTTTGATTAGGCCAGATATAAATGAAGATTCGGACATCAATTGATCGATTTTATATGAGCTGAATTCATAAATAATTTCATCTTTTATATCATGCATAGAATTTTCGTTTGTCGCCCGCTAGGCTTCAGGATAATGTTTATTTGAAATCGCTACTGATGGAATAAATTTGATAAAATCACATCGATTTTAGATTGCTTTCATTCATTCATGATGAATGATGAAATATTCTTTTATCTTTTTTTTGTAATTTAGTTCTTTTTACTTCTGTTTAGCTTATTTAGTCACAAATAGCAAATTGATATTTTTCACGAAATTTTCTTATTTTGTTTATAAATTTTAAAACAGCTGAATTCAGCAGAAACGCTGAATATAAATTTTCAAATTTTTAACGATTAAAATAAATGACAAAATATTTAATTATTTCTTGTAATGACTTGTCAAAAAAGTGATTCAATGAGATTAAAACTTCAAAAGAGTTTGCTCTAAATCGTGAAAATCCACATGATATCCGTAACAAGTTGGATGGAAATTTAATTTAAAAGAGTGGTTTATATCACAACTAGCTTATGGTAGAAGATTATTACAGTAAAAAAGAGAATATAAAAAGTTTAAAAGTATCAACTAGTTGCACTTCATTAATATCATATTGTCCAGTCTCATCATCATCGTTTCACTCTCGTTGACCAATGAAGTGCACCTGTTGGATACGAACTGATTGCACAATAATGGTTTTTAATTTTAAATTATGCTATGTGAACCATAAAAGCATATGTGGATATGATTATAAAAAAAAATTGCTCTCTTGTCAGTTTCATCTTTTTTCATCAATATCATTTTACTTTAACTGCATGTGAACTTTGTATATCAACAGAGACAGAGTGGAAAATTTCTATCAGCAATGTCAGCATAAAACTTCTCTTTTACAAGATTTTTTCTCTCAAATTGACTTCCACTAATCAAATCAGTAAACGAATAGCAACAAACGTTTGAAACTTGTTGCGCGTTTTTTCACGAATTGTTGTGCATTTGCTTTAAATTTGTAACCTACATTCTGAATTTCTGGTTTGAAAATTGCAACTTTAAAGTTTATTTTTGTTGAATTGAAAATCTCAGAAATTAAAAGAACGAAAAAATTTCGGTATATTTGATCTGCTTTTTCCTTCAACATTCTTTGTTTATAATTTAATTAGAACACTTCTTTTAATTACAAAAATTGATAATTGACAAATTTCAGTATCAAAAATTTGTAAACAAAAAAGTATAACATGAAGTTAGCTGTAAATAAAACATTTTCAATTAATTTAAATTTAACACATTCGTTATATTAGAAATCAATAAATTTACTTTTTAAAGACATTTTTTTTAAGTTTTTTAATTAATATTCAATGAAATTTTTATAGCTCTCAAATATCAAGCACATCAATTTCACCACGAACCATCAAAAAAGTATTAAATAACATTCTTTCTCAATATAGCTAAATTCACATAAAAAATTTTTTTCTTCTAAAGTACTGAAGCATTTTTTATGATTGATATAAAAAATTTCGTACCTATGGTGGTGATGCTTTCTTAATTTGGCCAAGATTAGTTCCACTTCAAGTACTACGACCGACGCAATGAAATATTATACATACAAGAGTCAATCAAACACAAATTTTTTATGCTCTACCTTAAAGACTATTTTCATCGCATAAAATAAATGACATTTAATTAAACAGTGAATTTGAAATTATGTTATGTGGGAGATCATGCTGTGATCACTTTTACTCACTATTCATCACATTGTAAAAGAAATTTTAGTCAAATGGTGTTGAATTCAAGGTAGAGAGACTTAAGTTAATTACATGTGCTAAAAATTAATAGAAATCAGTTGAAAATTTTTAATTTCTATTAAAAAGGTTAATGAAATATAAAATAGTTTACATAGACTTGATTTTGAACTTATTTACTTCAAAAATCGACAATCTTGTAAATTTAAAAATTAAAAATAATGAAGCAGCTCAATAGGGCAAAAGTTACAATGAGCTTGGAGGATCTAGCAAAGAATCGAATAAAATTCAAAAGTTTTGTTGGCACCCTACGCTTCACAGTGGAGCAATAGGAACTCATCATCATAAATTATACAAAAATTTCAAAAAAATAAAATTTTTAAATTTAAACATTCTAGTAAAAAATTTAGTCAAAACCTTTCATAATTAACTGAGCGCTATTTTATTTACCTATAACTAAGAACTTTGATTCAAAATAAAAAGATTTTCGAAAAATTCAAAAATGTATTTGAAGTTAATTTCAAAAAATTTAAATTTTTTCTATACGTTACAAAAATAGTTTAAGATAATTTTTCTAACACAAAAAAGAAATTAACGCATCAGTTCACACTCTTCGACACGAGAAACTTTTTCAATAAATAAGAAATAATTAATGCTTAATGTTTCAATTTTTCATTTAGTTTATATCTGACAAAGAGTTAATGATTCAACAAAATTTAAATTGCAATAAATTGTTAAAAATTAAGAAAAACGCCAAAAATAAATTATAAATAACGATTCTTAAAAATTTCAATTTTTTTCTAACTCTTTAAGATTTTTATTTCTAATTTTCACACGTTTTTTAAAGTGAATTTACCTTGATTAAACTAAAAACTTACAAGCCACACGAATTTGAATAAATTTTTTCATTTAATGAATTATCTAAACAGCATGAACTTCAACTTTATTTCCTACAAGCGAGAAATTTGTCGAAGCGACTGATTGTAATCATTTTCTTTTTTTTTTTTCAAGCATGCTTCTTCACATTCGTTCATTCATGATGGAAGATAATGTGTGAGAGTTTTAAACTCTTTAGAGAGAGAGAAAAAAATATTAAATTGAACTGTTTGTACATCAGGAGAAAGAGATTAAAAATTCAATTTCTTTATTAGATAACAAGCACATCGAAATAATCTCATTCTTTTCCTATCTTTATTGCAATTTTTTTTCCTTGCAGATAATGTCATTTTGACTAACTCTCTATCTATCTAGCATGAACTAAATTTATCTCTTTTCTAGGATAACATGCGCTTAAGTCATAACAAATGAGTTTCAAAAGCTTCAACTTGATCCTCTTTTAATTTCAAAAATGAGCATTATATTTCTCTTTAATCATGCTGCAAAAGGATGGATAATAGTGGAAAAAGCTTTGTTCTTTTCGTTTCTTTCAAAGTTACTAAAGGCGAAAGACGAAAACTTTTTTTCATTTTTCGAAAAATGTATTTTATTGGCTTTTTGGTTGTTAAAATTATGAAAATGGCGAATTCCTGAAAACGATAACTCTAAAAAATATAAAATAAAATGATTCAGAAACGCCTTACTGAACCCTAAGTTTTTTTTTCAAATTTTTGAATTTCTGGCTCACTTTTAAAGTGTATTTCTCGATCACGCATTGAAACAAAACAAAAATTAATTATTAAAAAAAATAACAAATGGAACGAAAACATTCCTTAAAAATTAATTAATATTTTTAATAAAACAATATTCAACAATAATAAACGTTTGAATAAAAACAAAAACAAAATGAAAACAGATCTTATGTGAAATATAAAAAATATCTACTAACACACAAATAAAATAGTTAAATGCTTAAGAAAAGCTTTTATTCGTCATTATTTATCATATTAATGAAAAGCTCGATCATCCCCACTATAAAAGAACTTGAATTTTTTTATTCATCATCACTTGTTGTTGAAATTTTCAAACAGAAGAGTCTACTGCTAAAAGACTAAAAATGTGGATTTTGTAGTGAGTTGTGTAAGTGATAAATGATTAAATATTTTTCTAACTTCATTTATTTCACAGTTTTCAAATTATCACTGTTATATTGACATCAAGCTATGCAGCTGATTTGTACTGTTCATCGGTTACAAACAATCAATGTGAATTTGGAACTATTACAAACGTAACTGGACCAAATGAAACAATAAATGTAGTTGGTCAAGCTGCAGGATTCGTTGACACTACGACACAAAGTTTGTATATCAGTCCAACGAACCAGTTTCCTTATTTTCCAACTAAAATTTTACAAATTTATCCTAACGTAACTGCTTTGTCTGTAATGAACAACAGTTTAAAAACATTAGTGACAAATGCAGTTGATTATTGCCAAGCATTGATAGATTTGACAATTTCCTATGAATTATTTACAAATTTACCAGCAGGATTCGCTCAAAACTGTGTGAACCTCAATATTTTGAATTTAGGTTATAACCAAATCACTAACATTGACAATGATGCTTTTAAAGGACTTTCAGGCTTGAGTTATTTTTATGTTTTTAACAATAACATCACTTGCATCCCACCAGGACTTTTTGCTAACACACCTCATATTCAGAAAATCGACTTTAGCAATAATTTGATCACAGCATTAGATCCAATAACTTTTAGAGGACTTCCTACGTTATCACAAATTATGCTTGTTTATAATAAAATTCAATATTTGCCTAATTTAGATATGACTGGTTCTGCAATAAATATTAACAATCAATTCCGTTTCGATATTGAAGAAAATCCTATAACTGCAATTGATCCACAATTTATTCCAACATTTTTTTATTCAAAATTAAATTATACAATTTACATTAATTTTGGTAGCGATACTCTAAGTACATGCATTCCTACATATGTGAATGTAGATAAAGACACGTACACTCAAATGAATGTGACATTGGCCACGTGTTACAACAATTGGAATCCATCATTTGTTCAACCAGTCGCTTGTGCACCAACTACTACAACATCAACAACCACAACTACTCCAGCTAATAAGAAAATTTCTCGTTCTCGTTCTCGATCTCATTCTCGAAAATTTTACAAGAATTCTCGATCGAGAATGAGTTCACATAAAGGGCATAGACATTTTTAAGAAATTTTCTAAATTTTATAAAAATTCTAAAAAGATGGATTTTTTAATAAATTTGTACTTTTCAAAATTTATTTTAATGTATTTTTATTGCTTTGTGCAGTTTTTAAAATCTTTCTTTTATTTTTCTTAAGAACAGAGTTGTTAATGTATGTTATCTCTATTTTAAGCAAAATATTTTTAAAGACTTTGCCAATGTTTCTTTGTAAAAGCAGCTAACTTTAAAAGATAAAGTTATAAAGACAAAAGCAGAATAAAAGCACTGCCTACCAAAAGTAAATGTCTTCATAATTCATGCCTGCATTTGTGAAAATGTCTTTATAAAGCCAAATAGAAGAAAAAATTCTTTGAAAACTAAATAATTAACTTTTTATTATTTAAGAACTGAGATTTGGAGCATTTGAATTGTCTCAAATATAGATTCCTAAATTTAGTGGAAAATTTTTTTATGTATGTATATTTTTATTTTACTAGACTGGCTTTGATCATATTTTGTACTTATTTTATGGACAATCAATCTATTTCTAACAAGCTAGCAGGTTATATTGGCTTATTTGAAGCTTTTGAAAATTTGGCTTGTTTAAAATTCGCCATTTTAGTTTTATAGTCAACTTTGAGCTCTTGTAAGTCAGCAACCAGACTAGCTAGAGCTATGCGGTTTGTTGCTAAAAGTCATAGGTAACTTCAAGAATATGATTCAAATCAGAAAATAATGTAACTCTTGCTGTTTTATTTGCAAATTGTGGAAAACATGAAAATTTTGGTCAAAAATTAACCTCAATATTAGATTTTATTGCTGTATCTCTGTCACTTCTCAATCAATCTCTAAACTTTAGATGTGCAAATAAAGCCCATATTTATATCTAAAAGTCCCGTAAGTTTCAAATAATTAACATGAACAGTTTTTGAGAAATCGACCAGAGAGTAACTCATTAACACGCTTCTATTCAGAGTCATCAAACTCAGAAACAAATGACTCAAAAAATCTGAAACTTTAGTCAATTATTATTGCTATTTAGCACTATAATCATACAAAGTTTCATGAAGATTGCATGAACGATTCAAAAGTTACAGCCAAAAAAAGTCAAAAAATGGCAATTTTTCGAATTTTTTAAAGTGAGTTATTTACAAAATAAATGATTATTAAGAAAACTAGAGGTGCTTGGTTCAAACTGTTAATGGCATTGAAAAGTTAGAAAAATTCTGAACAATTTTGCCTTTTACAGTATGAGTCTAGCTGTTTTCTATAAAAAGTTATGGACGATTGAATGAAAAAATAAATTTGTCCATATTTCATTGATACCACACTGTACAGTAAGCTTACTTAACAATCATAACTTTTAATAACAATGACAAATAAAATAAAATAAATGACCTTATGGTCTTTACTTTTAACTCTCTATTAATGGTAGCAATTGGTGTATTTAAATCAACTTTGTGCACTCATTATAAAGTTTTACACCCTTTAACTTACAAACTTTTACAAACTTTTTAGAAAAAGAGTTAAATAATTCATTTTACCCAATTAAGCGCCTCTGAGACGGAGAAGTTCATGTGCTCGATCTGAAGAACAGCACAGTGACCAGCTAAGATTTGAGTCCAGGCTGTGCTCTCTCAGGTGTTCAAATCATAATGACCTTTACAATTGTGATAGTTTAGCTGATATGTTCTGTAGTGTTACAGCGAAGTGGGAACTCTCAAATGATTTCATTAGTCCTTGTTTGAAAATTGCAAATATTGTTCTATCACCATCTTGTGTTTAGTGGCATGAGCTCGGATTAGGACATAATAGCTATCAGTCTACCTGGCCTGACTTTTTTTTAATAACTCCGCTTTGCCTAAAGAGAAATATTTGAAAAATGGCATAATCCATTGTCCTCTGACTGTCAGTGTCTGATAGTATATTGCTATAACACAAAAACTTATTTTTTAAGATATAATAAATGAAATGAAAACATTCCTTAAAAATTAATTAATTTTTTTAATAAAACAATATCCAACAATAATAAACGTTTGTATAAAAACAAAAACAAAATGAAAACAGATCTTATGTGAAATATATTGATAATTAAAGAATGCCAACTCAGAGTTGAAAGGCAGCCATGGCTGCGCAGCCGGGTAGCCAAATTTAAAAAAAAATTTTGTTCAAAGTTCTTTAAAACTTCATTAAAAACTCTTTAATTACGATCGTAGAAAATATTTTTATTGTATCGGCTGTTTACTAAATAGTGAAAGTGATTTGAACAGAGTTTGGTGCAAAAAATGATAAGAGAAAAATTTTAAATTTGGCAGCTTTTCAACTCTGCTACCATCACAAAATAAAATTATAAAATGCTTGGTATTATCAATCGAGAATTCTGTCCGTTAAGATTTGAAAATTTTGTGCTTTGCACGCCATTTCTCTATTATTCGAACATTTTCAAAAATAACTTTTGTGAAAAAAAATTAATTTTTTAAAGTTTTTAAACGAAATACTATAAAATGAAGTCTAATTGATGAACGAAACAAATTATTTTACTTCAAGAAATACTAATTTTCAATTAAAGAATAAAAATTATAATTTTCTGAACATTATTTTTAACAAACAACTTTTGAAAATTCAAATGACTTCGAAAACTCGTAATTGCATACCGCTAGACTTTCTTAACGGTCCAATTGATAATACCAAGTTAAAGTTCACATTGCAGATCACAGGGCGCGGCAGATCAGTATGTGCCACTGCTCAAGAAAAACTTAAGTTTTTCAAAAGTACTTCGGCGTCTACGTAAAAATATTTTTATGAGTAAATAAATTTCAAAATGATATATACCATAATTTACTTTTAATTGTTGTTACATTATGAAAAGTGATATAGGTTATAAGTACTAATTAGTTCGCACTTACGAACTTCTATTAATGTTATAATTAACCAATGGGACGAAAATTTTGGTATATTAAATTTGGGAAAAATATAACTCTTTGGCCTATTTGTCCTATTGTTCATCCCTTACAAAGTAACAATTTGAATTCAAACGTGTTTTATTTGAATATCATAACAATTGAAAATTTTTTAATCGCCATGCTCAGTCATTATGCTCGCTATGATCTGTATGAACCCAAAAAACCATTATAATAATATACTAATTTGTTAAATTCTATACACACTGTTGCCAATCAATTTACGTGACAGATTACTATCTCAGGTCAAAAAAATAGCAACTTTTTTTAAAGTCATTCAATTGAGCATAACTTTTGATTGAAATCATCTAGCCTCAATCTGTAAAATGTTAATTCTTCAGAATTTCTCTAGCTTTCTAATAATAGCAAGAGATTTGACCAAAGCTTAATAATTTTCCCAACATTTACAATTTTTGTAAACAACTACTTTTGAGAAAAGCAAAAAATCGCCATTTTTGGCATTCTTTTGCTTGTAACTTTTGATTCCTTTGACCAATTATTTTGAAACTTCGCAATATTATTGCTACAAGCTTCATTATTATTAACCTTAAGTTTCAGAATTTTTCAGTATTGCATTTCTGACTTGCATCGCTTAGAGTAAAGCCATGTTCGAGCAATTTTCTATGGTCATTTTCTCAAAAATGCTTCAAGCAATTTATATGAAATTTTCGGGATTTATTAATAAGAGTTCAAACAATGTTTCTGCATCAAAAGTTTGGAGTTCTGTTTAGACTAGTCTGAGAATAGAGCAGAAAATCCAACATGGCGGCTAAAAATTTCCCAAAAATTTTATGTTTTTGCAATATTTTGCAATTATTCCTTTTGAAATCTTCAAAGGTCTAATAGAAATCTTAAAAGCTTGTTGGAAATCATATTTCTTACTTGTTTTATGAATTAATAATGTATTTCCAACAAGATTGCAGTTTATCTCGGCTTATTTGAAAAATTTGAATTTTTCGCTTGTTTACTTTTCGAAATTTTCGTTTTGTTGATAACTTTGAGCGCTGTAGAAGCATATTAAATGACCAGCTAAAGCATTGAAATAACTTGTTATAAATCACTTATAACTTCTATTTTAAGATTTCCATGAGACCTTTGAAGATTTCAAAAGAAATAATTGCAAAATATTGCAAAAACATAAAATTTTTGGGAAATTTTTAGCCGCCATGTTGGATTTTCTGCTCTATTCTCAGACTAGTCTAAACAGAACTCCAAACTTTTGATGCAGAAACATTGTTT